>JAPYYQ010000102.1:0-105411 GCA_030522585.1 Anagyrus pseudococci
ACAAAGCTGTACTGTTAAACCAACAGTAAGTTCGGTTGCTGATATTTAACAGTACAGTTTTAGTTGACTTGACTATATTTTTTTCTCAGTGTATATATATGTGGATAGCGATAACTCGACGATAAAACGGTTCGTTTGTTTTGGCGTCTAACAAATGCACGCGTGACAGATAAAAGCAGAAGGAAAAAAAAATAAATAACGCGCATTGTTTATTCTCTTCTTCTTCTTCTTCTCCTCTAAACACGCACAAAACAAAACAACATTCTCCCATAGCGAGTAACCTTTTTTATTGCAATTGCTTCTAATTATAAAATCGTTTACCTTCAATTTCAACAACTTACGTTACGTTGCGCGCGTCTCCGTACGGAATCCAATCGGATCGATCGAACATCAAACTAAACTGCCTACGTATACAATCCGACCGTTGATTATCTCAAATTCGAATGTTAACTAACTGTGGAAGAAAAAACAGTGTCTGACATAGAAAAGAAAAAACATGCTCACCGCGCGTCGAGAACGATTTTCTCGAAAATTAAAATTAAAAAAAAAAAATAGTCGACGCGGGAGAGACCGATTCGAAATTCGTCGAGAGATAATATGTGCAGCGGCGGGTTATGTAAGTAGATACAGGCCGAGTCTAGCGAGACGCGTTTTGTTACGCCTCGACACATTAATTAGTTGATGCAGCGACACGTAGCAATTTCATCCAGACAACCATCTCTCTCTCTCTCTCTCTCTCTCTCTCTCTCGCCATACGCACACACATACACACACAACTTTGCGCCATTATCAATTCTGTACCCAATCTGCGAATAAAGCGCGTACAGCGGTAGATCGGAGGTACATCCACACAGCTGCTCTATAAATTCCGATCTGAAATGACGTCTTGTCCAAAATTCGATAATGGCTTGCTCGCAAGGACGAGAGAGCAAGAGATCATGCGCGTAAATAAGCAAGTGCGCGCGCGTAAGTGCTCGGGGCGTCTCTCGTGTAAACAAGTCGATAATAACGTTTAACTCTGGTACAATCGAGCGCTCTTGTACACCAACTTCCAGGATTATAAGCGTCTTTATACGTGTTTTATCCACGTCAAACATTTTTAAAACTCCGTGTAGCAGACGCATATACGGGCATTATTGCGAATCGATTCCGAAGCGCGTGTATTGCGTTTCAGAGTACACGGCTCTCCGACAGGGGTATACCGTTACAGTATTGAACTTACACGCCGCGTTTCTTTCTCCCGTTTCCCGCTTCTCCTTCTCCCATTTACCTTTCTTTTCTTGGCGTTTCGCAAGCGAACGAGAGAGCCACCTCCTCTCTCGCTCTCGGATATTTTCGCGATAACAGGCGCGCAGCTCCTCCTCTTTATCGCCACCCGAAAAATATCTGGATTTTCGCAATGCGCTCTATGCGAATTTCGCTGAGCTTAGTTTAAACGCTGTTGGTTTTGTTTCCGATTTCGCCTGGAGATACGCTGCATGCGAGCGTTAAAAGAGCTTGCGGCAAACGGTGTGTAATTTGAGAGATGGCTTGCTTGGATATTGATAATGGCGGCGTGTATTAACGACGATGCGAAATAATGCGTAGAAAACTTTTTATTCTGATATCTATACTGTCTTGCGTGTACTGGAATAACTTGCTGTGCTAATTCGGAATAAGAATTGTGGAATAGATTTGAATTCCCGCGAAATTTTGAAATTTTGTTGGTAAGGTAGAATATTTATGTTTGCGTTACCGACCGGGTCGTCGAATTTTTTACATGCGCGCCGCGAACCCCCATGTGTTTGGTATAACCCTAAAACTGAACTTGACCGAACACGCTTACAGTGTGTGTACGCTGTGATTGTTAAACTAACAAATAGGTTTTATAAATGAACAATAGTAATTTCGTTAATTAGTAGTGAATAATACTAAGGTATATTATATTTATTATGTGTTTTTTTTTAAGATAAACAAAGAATTGTAAATGAAAAAGAGATGAAATAAACGTGTGTTGTTTTGAATAATTTTGAATTCACGTGAGTTTTAAAATTGTTGCAGGACAAAAAAAATGAAATTGAAAAAGGGAAAGGCAGTCGACAAAATGGCAAAGAAACACATGGTCAAGAAGAAAAAGAAGAAAAATTTGGCTGAAACGACAACCGATGATTTCTTTGATCAAGATTTTGAAAACATGGATCTCAGTGATGACGATGTAGAGGATGCAAAGCCTATCAAAAACGCAAATAAAAAGAAACGTAAGTGTGTTTTATGATCAAGTATTCGGTCATCATTATGATTAATATTAATAAAATGTACGTTGTTATTTTGTTTAGTTAAAAATGGAAAAAAAGTCAAATCTGGTAGTGAAAATGAAGCAATGGAATTGAATGGCAATAAATCTAACAAATCTGGTAAGTTAATTAGATTTGAGTTTTTTAAAATAGTACATATAGAAATAACCAATTACTTTTTTGCTACGTAGCTAAGCAGAAGAAGAAAGTTGTATCAGAAGATGCATCGGATGAAAGTGATTATGAATGTGATCCAGCGGCACATAGGAAGTCTTTAATGAACTTAGAAGAGACAGATCCAGAATTTTTCAACTACCTCAAAACGCATGATGCAAAACTTCTTAGTTTTAATGCTGATGATGATGGAGACTCATCTGCCAATGAAGACGATGTATTTCACGTCCCAACAGTTGATGAGTTGGAGGTTTGATTTTTTTCTTTAATTTTTATAAGAATTTGGTATTTTGTAAGGTAAATTATAAAATATATATTTTAGGTTGCAAGTGATGAAGATGATTTTGTACCAGAAGGTGAAGAAAAATCTGAACACTCAGGGTCTGCCATAAAAGTTACTTTACAATTAATTCAAACTTGGGAAGAGGAAATACAAACAGACAAGTAATATATTTATTTAATTATAGTTATGCAACAGTCATTATTGCAGTAAAATTTACACTTTTATTATTGCTTTGCAGATCTTCAAGTACAATTAAAACAATTGTAGAAGCATTTCATGCAGCGTTAGAAACTATAAGTGGGGATGAAGTTCAGTCTAACAAATACAAAGTTGGTGGATCATCGAGTATGTAAATTTATTTTTGGAATATAAATCATAAGCTTTTGAGAGGTTTGCTAATGTATATATTTATTACAGTTTTCAATGGAATTCTTCAACTGTGTGTCCTTCACTTACCTACTGCCTTCAAAAGGTTTTTAAACATTGATGACAAGTCTAAATTTGAAGCACACAAAACAAAAAGATTTGTAAAAGTCAAAGGAGTTCTTAGATCTTATTTATCGGATCTAATTAAAGTAATTTGAATGTTCGACTTTACATTATCCACTTGAAATTATCGACAATTTCATAAATGACTTTTTTTACAGGTTTTTGAAAATATCTCATCAGCCAATGTTATCATAACATTGTTGAAACATTTACATCAAATGTTACCATTCACATTGTCATTTTCCTCATTGCGTAAGCCTCTTTTACGTATTCTATTAAAACATTGGTCAACCGGTGAAGATGAAACTATCAGAGTTGTAGCTTTTATGTGTATTATAAAAATATCAACGACCAACAACGCTATTCTGAATAGTTTATTGAAGGTTCTTATCCTTAAACAATTAATCGATAAATAATTCATTAAACTTTTATTGATCAATTTAATGCTCTCTATTTCAGACAATGTACATCAAGTACGTTGAGAATGCAAGATTTGTATCGCCAACGACGTTACCAGGCATAAACTTTATGCGTCGCTCTCTTACTGAGCTATATCTTCTAAATACTGAAATGTCATATAATCACGCTTTCGTGTACATTCGTCAACTTGCAATCCACTTAAGGAATGCGTTAACATTAAAGAAAAAAGTAAGTACGCTAAATTGACTAAAATTTGTGTTTTCAACAGACTCTGCTAAGAACATTATTTGCAGGAACATTTCCAAACGGTGTATAACTGGCAGTACATTAATTCTTTGTGGTTCTGGACCGACTTAATTGCTTCGTCGAAAATCAAGTCAGCACTGAGAGATTTACTTTATCCGCTCGTTCAAGTAGGTTGCACATCAAAGTGAAGTGTTTCTATTTCTAAACTTGAACATAATCGTTATGCGCTCTTTCAGATCACACATGGCGTAATAAATTTGATACCGACGCTGCAGTACTATCCACTACGATTCCATTGTACAAAAATGCTTATCAACTTGTCACGAGAAACTGGAACGTTCATTCCATCAATACCGTTTGCTGTTCAAGTAAGCTAAAATTCATTGCGGGACGAAAATACATTTGTTATTGAAAGGTTCATAACTTTTTTTTTGCAATTTTTCTCAGGTATTAGAAGACTACGATTTTAACCGAAGAAACAAGGCCGTTTCGATGAAACCAATGTCGTTAATGTGCTTGTTAAGGGTATCAAAGAGCCAGGCCCGAGAAAACGCTTACAAAGACGCGCTTATAGAAAACGTTTATGAGCTCATATTAGAGAACGCGGCAAAGGACAGCCATACCATATATTTTCCAGATCAATACACTTTCGCTGTTGTAAAGGTAAGGATCTTAACTAAACTCATAAAAATTCTTGTCCATCTCCTTTAATATTGACACAAAACTCTCTTTTTTCTTTAACTTCAGCTGAAAGATTTTCTGAAAAAGTGCAAAGTAGCCAACTACTGTCGTAAAATGAAACAGCTGCTGGATAAAATCGAGGAGAACCGTAAATTCATCTCAAACGAGCGTACGAAGCGCAGCTTCGATCTCTTCAACCTGAAAGACATCGAGGCTTGGGAGCAAAAGATCCGAGAGGCTGGTACGCCCTTGAATAAGTTCTACGATGCCTGGGTAAAGGTCCATCAGACTCAGCAGATGAAGATGCTGACGCAGAACGATGCCGATGCCGCAGACTACGGAGTTCTCGGACGCAATGTCAAGCGGCGTGCCAAGCCCGACAGCGACGAGGACAGCGATCTCGAGATCCCGGTCGAGGAGATGGAGCGCAGGCTCAACAAGTCCAAAGCCAAGAAGCCGAAGAAGGTGCTGGCCAAGAAATCAGCCAAACAGCTGAAAAAGTCCCAGCAGACGAACAAGTCGATAGGAAACGATGGCGAAGGCATGGATGTCGTACGGGATATCAAGGCCGACGAGTGGGATTAAACTGCTTGCCCGTCCCTCTTCGTTGTAATGTACAAAAATAGTCGCTGTCGATTGATGCTCGACTCGAGGATTCCTCGGGTCGCCTTGGCGAAAATCTTGTTATCCGTTGATTACCTTGTAAATTGATCTATCTGCGCACGTTGAGGACTCTACGTGAACACTCTGATGTAAAGATTGAAATATTTTTTACGAATAGTTTAAAATACAATTCGACTTATTCCGTTCTCCGACAGCTTTACAAGCGCGCCTATTTGACAAAGTGCTCCTGTAATATCACTCGCTTCGGAGAATCATGAAATAAAGTTGTAAAACTTATACGCTCGCGAGAGAGTTCATCGTCATTCGATTTCGAAAGCATTGCCCAATCCCTCGACGTTGTTCCAGATATGCAGCTAGAATGTGTGTATACACATACATATATTTTTATTCAGCCCAGATTATTCACGATCGAGCCGAATTTTTCGTATACCACGCCTCGGAGGCGGGAAAATTAAGTTGCCAGGAAAGAGATACCCCTCGTGCGTGCGGTCATTAGTTTTGGCTAAAAATAAGCATTTATTAGCAGCAGCAACCGATGCTCGTGCGCGGATGGCGAAAAAGTGTTTGTTTCGCGCGTTTTGGCAAAACGAGGAAACCGAGCGACACGAGTAGCGATTGCTTGCCAGCTGTACACCTCATCGATATTTGCCAGGTGATACTCGGCCCGATGATTATCGTTTGAAAAATACGCAATTTGTCATCGCGTCCGGTTCATTTGTCATGGCGTGTCAAGCTTTTTTTATTAACAAATTAAGTGTTATCCATTCAAATAATATTACAACTTAAAAGTTTAACAACAAATGATTCAATTGCCGCATCTATCGTTTTATAGCACTAAAAATTGATTTTTTTTCCAATTTTTTTTTTTTGCAAAATGTGCATGCATTCTAAATTACAAAAAAAAATGTGTTTTTCCAATGTTTACAGTCGTCAAATTTTTACTTACAACTTGCCGGGGTACGTAGACAGTGTTGTTTCTATTAGCAGAACGCCAATTTAAAAAATCATAAACGA
This sequence comes from Anagyrus pseudococci, assembly GCA_030522585.1. NCBI lineage: Eukaryota > Metazoa > Arthropoda > Insecta > Hymenoptera > Encyrtidae > Anagyrus > Anagyrus pseudococci. Next base: position 6,205 of record JAPYYQ010000102.1, read on the forward strand.
GAACCGGAAGTTGCTTAAAAAAACATTGCTTCAACTTTTTACCCTAAAGTATACGACATACATTTAACCGACCATAAATTTACACTGGAACATAAACAAACAGTATATAACCGACTCATACTACTCTACTCCAACATTTCCGAGTCCAACTGCCAAATTCAACAATATACAACTAAAAGAACTGGACCAATCAATTCCATTCGAACACTCTGCTCGATTGGTCCACAGCAGGTGCTCGCTCGTTTGAAAAAGAGCGACGAGAGGGAGGAGAACAAGCCGAGCTGCAGAGCGTACCATTGGAAAAGCGCAGGGAGCAAAGAAGATTCGATGGAGAGAGAAATAGAGAGAGAGAGACTCGCTGCAGTGGATGAGAGACGGAAGCGTGCGCCTCGTCCGGGGCCGGAGCTTTCCGGCTAGCGCTTCGCGTCTATCTTTAGCGCGGTCGCGCGAGTCCGCCTAGCGGAAGCTCTCTCTCTCTCTCCCGGTCCCCGGGCTCTCTGCACTCGCGCGAGAGAAAAGGCTTTCACAACGCGAGGAGAGAAGAAGCCGGGCGCAAAGAGAAAGAGAGGCTGGAGAGCAGTTTGTCCGATTGTGCATTTAACCCCTCGTCTTCTCTGCAACATAGTGTGCATCTCTCTCTTCCAGGCGCTTAGCCGGTGATCCTTGTGTAGTACTATTCTTGCTTCTCCTTCGACTCTTGCCGCGATTCGACAGGTGAGTATAGATGCGAGACTCGTGTGTAAATACGTGTGTGATATATGTTTTTCGTGCGTCGCGTCTGTGTGTGTGTTCGTGTGCGCGCTCCGCTTTCTCGTGTATAATAGGGGTGGGAGAGAGAGAGTCGTGTACACAGCGCACGCTTGTTGTGCCACGTGCGGGAGTAGAAGCGCGTGTCAGCGCAGAGCTCTCTTCCCATCAACCACCCCGTAGTACTCGGCTAAGTTTTTCTCAATCGTCTGAAAGGTGTGCCGAAGAGTATCGCAGAGACGACGAGCAAAGCTGTAAGTATATATATATAGGCGCGATACCTTGTGGTCTCAGCTGTGTCGTGGAAAATTCGCGGATTTCAACTGTTATGTAAACAAAGAGAGGACGACTGGCTGGTCAGGAGGGTGTGAAGGGGGAGGGGAGGGTAGAGGTATAAACCCAGAGAGAATCGCCGGCTGAATTTACGGGCTCTTGTCACGCCTTCGGAAACGGAGCTGAAGACGAAAGAGAGAGAGAGAGGGGGGGGGGGTGAGGGAGAGGAAGAGGGCTCGAAATAAACGAGGATACTTACAATGGGAGAAGAGAAGCGGCGTGCGTTAAAGCTCTCTCACGGCCCGCTCTTTCTCTCTCTCTCTTATTCGCGCGCGCGGCGACGTCCGATATATTGGCTCTCAGTCGCGATTCTGCGAGGTTTTCGCGAGGGCCAACGCACGCAGCCTCGCGAGAGCGCACGTATTCTCGCACTATAGTCTCGAAGAGTAACGCGGCTGCTGCATCGCTCATATCCGTTCGAGATTGCCTTTTCGTTAGTCATTTTTCCGAGGCAGGTACGTTGAATTTGTTGTTTTACTTATTATGGGCATCGAGAGGGGAGCGTTTCCGTTCGGGGAAGATTAGGTTTGTTCTCGAGGAGGATGTTGTGAGAATGGGGAGCGAGATATACGGGGAAATACGCGCGAGGATAAGAGTGATAAGGTGCGCGTGCGGACGTGTTTGTAAACAGGATGCTCCGTTTTGCTTGTTGGACATTTTGGCTGTGCGCAGATAGCGCGCTACGAGATGTATATTGGATGGGCCAAGTTTTCATAGGATCTGAATATTGTCTGGTTTTATCATTCGTATTAGAAATAAGTGATAGGCGTTCGCGTCGTCTTTGATAAAATGAAAATATATTGGAATAATCGTTGCAAAGCGCGTTTTTTATTTTTTTTTGCTTTTTTTTTCATCTTATAAAACTCCGAGAGAATCTGTTTTATTACTGACCAATCGTAAAACTACTGTGCTTATCGATCGAGTAAATTATTGGCGAACGCACGTGAGGATAAAAATAGCGGCAACTAGGATGGTATCCATCTTTTTCCGAAATTTCACGTTTTACCACCTCTTTCTCTACGATCCGCCTCTATATACAAGCATCAACGTAAACGTATTTTTCTTCTGGCACTTGTCCAAACGTTTTACCGACTTAAATTAACTTTACTTTATCGCAAGCACGGACGCTCCTTTAACAATAATTTCTCTTTACAAAGCTATATAGTACTTCGTCTTCTCCCTATCCCCAAAACCTTGACATTTCTACATGTCGCCATCCGAGCTCCATTTCGCTTCAGTTGACCACTCCTCATCCGAGCTTTATCCTCCACACTCAACTCAACCATCCCCCTTACTAAAAAAATGATCCTTTAAGAATTCCAATGAGTCTCAGCAGCAGAGATCAAGTGTAGCAACAAGAGACGGCGTATAGAAAGAGAAAGAGAGCGAGCGGGAGTCGCGCGCGGGCGGTAGTTCTCGCGTGGTCGACAATAGCCGCGTGCGGCGTCCCGGGCGCGCGCTCTCTCTCGCTCGTTCGCGAGCGCGGCGCGCGTTTTTAAGCCAGTTCGCGGAGATGCGGCCCGGCTCTCGAACGCCGAGTTAACGCGGACATAAGCCCCGTCGAGAGAGGGGTAGTAGTGCAGTCGGTACTCAGCTCAGCCGCACAGCTGAAAGAGATAGAGAGTATCACACGAACGACCCTGCTGACGCATCTATATAGCCGGAGAGAGAGAGAGAACGCGCGAGTCTGTTTAGCTCTTCTATATAGCCATGAGGAGGAACATGCCAACACAACCACCAGACAAGTAAGCCCCCCTTCTCGCCGCCTTCGTCAGCGAGACCTTACCCTACTGCTCCTTTGCTCCACTGCCCTTTATACTCGATCACTCGGTCACGAGTATAAAGCGCGCGCACTAGCCGAGAGCGAGTCTCCTTCTTATTATAAGTGCATGCTTATGTGCTCTGTACCGCGTTCGCATCGAGTGCGCGATAAAATTGGGTGCTCCGTGCGCTCCGAGCAATCGGGAAAATCGTTTGAGCCCCCCCCCTCCTCCCGTTTGTGGCTGCGTTTGATAATTGCATTTTTAAGACTACTTCTGCGCCCAGCTCGGATGCGTGTTTTGCAAATTGCCACACGTTTATGACACCAAGGCACTTATATACATGCATACCCTGCCAAGAGGCGCGTCTTCGCGTATACGCGTGTGCGTCTGTGGCCTCTCCGCGGGCGGGAGAGAAGAACATCTTGCTCTCTCTCTCTCTCTCTCTTTCTATACCGTCCGAATCGCTTATTTTTAGCCTCAACATTAATGCAAATTGACGGGAAAATTATTAGCCGCCCCCGACCACTATTTCTATATTCCCCTTACCGCCCCACTCGGCCTACAGGCCGATAAATAATATTACACCGATGTTGATGGGGGAGGAGAGAAAGAGACAGGCCGATGCCGGCAAATGTAATAATAACCGAGAGAACGAAATCGTCGCCGTGGAAAATCGGGAATATCGGCTGTACGCTCTCGTCTTATATATTATACGCGCGCTCTTTCTCTCCGCCGTCCAGCTTCTCCCTCTCTGTCTTTCGTATCAGTTTTCACGCGCTACGAAGGCCGGCGTCCTCTAATTTAGGCCAGCGAGACGCTAATCGATAAACATCTTTGGGCTTTTCACAGATCTCAGAGAGCCCCCCCCCGTGTATACGATTCCCCCCTCCTACGCTCTACAACGTCCAAGACACATTTATTGGGCGCTCGCATCGTCTCGCGCGAGCGATGGCGCAAGGTCGGCTATATGAAAGCTCTTTCTCTCCCTTATAAGCGCCCCTCCCCCCTCGAATCTTCCATTCCCTCTGAATTCCCCTTTCCACTTCTCCCTCCCCCCCTTGAATGTATAACCAAGCTACTTCGACGCGATTTTCGGCTTCGGACGGATAAAACCTGCGGTGGAGCTAAGCGCGCTCGCGCAAGCGGCACCGGCGCCGCCCAAGGCCGCTAAAAATACAGCCCGCGCTCTCTCTCTTTCTCTCTCGCTTCTTGTATCAGCTCCAACGGTTATAGGTATATAGACACTTTGCGAGAGTCTCTTTCTCTCTCGCGCGACTGGGAAACGTGCACCAAAGCGATTCTGTTTTTTTTTTGCTTTTCCCATCGTCTTCTTTCTCTTTCCTCTTTATCTTTCTCATTTTCGATATCCTTTTCTCTCTCTGTTTCTACTAAGTACTTCTACTTTTCGGCTTCTCCCTGCTCGGCGCGCCGGCGCCTTTTATTTGTGAGTTTCGAGAATCGCGCGTCTTTAACCCTTAAAGCGACGACAAGCATCTTACGTCGAAAGTTAACGATTTCGCTTAAAAATTTTTTTTAACAAACTTGTTTCTTCGTTATTTTTAGTAATGCTTGAAATTTTCAGTCACATCTTTCGTTTGGCTTTGGAGTTTGATAAATACGCTTTCAGTGAATTTCGAAAAAGATCTAAACGTTCGCAAATTTCGCCTATTTCAATATCGGTTGTTTTAACGTTCTTTTTTAAACATTTTCGCTCGTACCACTTTAACATTCCTCGAAAATTGTCGAATGTTACAAGCCGTTTCGCAGATGAAAAAATAAAGCAACGCGAAGATTTTAAAATTAACTCAAGAAAGAGAGAGAGAAGAAGAGAAAAAGAGAGAGAGAGGAAAAATAGTGGCACGTGTCTAAGTAGATTTGTGAAAATAAACTTCAATAAGGCCGCTTTCCGTTGTTTCATCCCGATAACAATAACAATACGCGCTCTGTCTGCGGCTAATTGAGTGGACGGCTTTCCAGAAGCTTCTGGCCCGCATCGGGCCACGATTTTGAAACGAGAGCTTGCGCTCTCTCTCTCGTTTTATAATATAAAACAACATGACAAAGTGCCTTTTCGTGACTTTGATTGCCCCAAGGAAATAGACAATCATTTGTTTGAAAATTTAGCAAGACAACATTCCTGTCCCACCCCCCGGCCGAGTCGTTAAATATCTAGTTCACACGTTAAATTTGTATAGAGCCCGACATTTGTATAATGCCAAAGAGAAACCGAACGAACCGGGAGTTCGACTTCTATTTTCTAGGCGCATCTCGCTCGCGAAAGAACAACACGACCTTTTTCGAAAAACACTCCAAGTATAATGTGATATGTTGGAATGTCAATACCGACATGGTCGGCTTAAAGAATAAACAACAAATAACAATGTACGAATAACAAAATACCAAAGCTCAACTCTCGACTTTGACAAATTGTTTTGACTTTGAGTATGCTCAAGTACGTGCTCTTTATACCCTCAGCTCTCTTTCTCCTTATCAAAGACGGTAAACATCGCCTATCCAATCGCTCTCTTGTCACCGCGCCTCCCGAACCGGTATCTCGAAATCGATTTTTCCTCGTCAAACCGAGGAAGAAAAAAAGACTACCGAACTAAAAAAAAAACAAAAAGAAGCGAAGATAAGCCAACTCGATATCGAGTCAGTGGGAATGAGCGTCGATGAGCGCGGGGGCGTCGCGTGGCGGGCACCCGAAAATAAACCCCGAAAGAAAAGTCTCTCAAGACAGAGAGAAGAAGGCGAATAGTCGGGGATCGTAAGACAGAGTCGCGGAGACGTTATATGGGGAGGGATCGCGGTATATAGTTTGAGCAATCGCGAAATCGTTATTGCAAGGATAGCCCGATAGCACTCGTATACGCATACGCCCGAGGGATAATCAATGGCGCGCGGTATAGTGGGCTTTCATTGCCGACTGACACGTACGCCCGAGCTGGTATACTCTCACTCACCGGACTCGTTCTAATATTAACTGCCGTATTCGTGCGTCTGTGCGTGTGTTCGGTAAAATGACTGTATTCGCGTGCTGGGCCAAACGAGACGGACTCGGGCAGAGCGGTGGATGTATAGGTGACTAAATGGAACATGATGTAGAACGAGGTGAAAATTTTGGGAATCTCGCGTTAACGATGTGCGTGTATTAAAAGGCGAATCCGTTGATAAGCCGGCGATCGGATGTACGAAGATCGGTAAGGGTGATAGTAGATTTTGATAAGCGCTTTAATGAGGTATTATCGCGGGAGAAACGTGTGCAAATTGGTTGTTATTTAATAAAGGAATTGCGAGATAGCCGATGAAGATTCGAGATAATGAAATCGCGAGAGATTCGAGTGATAACGAGATTACGAGATTTGAGCTGGATACAATGCATTGGTTACTCGTAATCTAAATGATTGAAATATTGTCAATACGCATCGCTGTATTAAATCCGTGGGATTACCCATCGACGTTTGCGCTTCGGCAGATTCGATAAGTTATTGAATGACGTCGAGATAGCCGTACGGCACATCGCGCAAAACAATCTTGCCGATTTTACAAGCTGCACACGTCGATTGCGCAACTCGGCCGATAACTCGGAAGGAAAAGTAACAGACAACTGTACGACGGGAAAGTTGCAACTGAAGGTGAAGGGATCAAGGGAGGGAAAGGGGTGTGCCGAGCGAGTATCATAAAGAAAAAAGAGTCGCATGGACGCGTGAGAGGTCGAGGGAGTGAGAGAGAGACAGTCTCTGTCCCTGATTCGACAGGCTCGTATAGCACTGGCCTACTGCTGCGCCTCGTATTACGTTACGAGACAGATAAATTTAGTCGGTGAATACTTTTTCACCGGCTGTCTCCCTCCCGAGCCTCCCACCTCCTCTTCTCCTTGTCTCTGCCCCGTCGAGTACACGCTACTGCCTCGATGCCAATATACCAGTAACCGGCTACACACACTCCTCTCTCTCTCTCCCTCTCGCTTAGTCTCTCTATGCGACGCGAAATTAATTGGCCCCTCTTGGACGGACACCAATATAATTGCCAGGGCAGCCCGTGCGCCGTAGAGCCGAATGCACGCAGGCCTTTTCTTGCACGCGCACCCCGCGCGCGCGCGCACCTCTGCAGCCGTAGCGCACACCCCCTCTATTTACCAAGCGCCTCGTCGCGCGGCCCGCGGACGTAAACAAATAATCCGAGGGTGGCCCAGGGGCCGGGAGGGGGGCTGAGGGGTGGTTACGCGAAACTTGACCGAGAGCGGCTGCTGGTGGTGGTAAACAATGACGAACGTCAAAAGTTTGCCGGCTGACCGGAGGTCGTTGTGCTCCAGGCAACCGGCTGGCAGGCGTAGCATACTGAACAACGCGGCCTACAGCATCTTCACGTCGTCCGAGACGAGAAATGCCGGGGCGAATGGTACGACGACAAGCAGCAGCAGCAGCCGGCGCGTGAACTACAAGGAGAACGGCGGCGGCGGCAGTAGCTTCCTCCAGCGCAGCGTCTCCGCTGACAATGTCGTCGTGAAGCAGCGCGGATTCAAGCCGTCCGACCGACACGACCCCGACAAACGCAATTTCCTCGAGAGTCTCACTTCCAAGATACTACATTTCGATATGGTACGTCGCATTAGCTGCTTTTGCGCGTTATGACCCTTTTTATTCTATTTTCTTTGTGTTTGGTGGATTTTATTTATTGCTTGTTTTTTTTTTGCTTTGCTTTTGTTGCAGGAGAGCGGTAACTCGACGCCGATCGACCTTCAGAAGCTGCTTACACCTGCGTCCGATACGACCGAGGTGTTGCAAGTGAAAAATAGTAAGAACTTTGTTTAACGTTCTTCTCTTCTCTTTACCGTGCTAATGCGTCGAAAGAATTTTACAAGAATTCGTTGGAAAATAATGTTGGATTACCGGATAATTCGATGGGGAAAAAAATTGAAAATGTTAATTTCGTTGAGAAAAAGGTTCAATAAACCTTGCCGGTTTAAAAATAAGAACAAAGCGTCTTGCCAATAAACAAAGTCTCAATAAATAGAGCGATAATAAATTTCGACGAAAAACGCTTATTTCTTCGTGGAAATAAAAGTTGAGCTCTACTGAACTATTAAATGCTCCGAAATAATTAATGCGCCAGTAGAAACAGTCAAAACATATCAGACGCGCGCACGTGCGGATTTCGTAAGCGTCCTATCGAGTGCGACCTCTTCAAATTTTAATAAAAACTACATTTTTTATACTTTCTCTCGTGACAACGTGCACTATTTGAAAAATAGTCAGGATTAAAAAAAAATTAATAAAAAATAAAAATTCTTCAATGTCATTTTTACGTTAAATTGTGAGGATTACGAGAAAATAAATAATGCTATGTATAAAAAAGCGACTAATGGACAACGTTTAAATTTGCTTCGTCGCTTAGAAAAAATGTACGCCTCGTCGTACTTTTACGCGCCGTCGCATCCAACGGTCGAGGACCAGGTGGAGCTGGCGCGCCGTATCTCGAATTCCCTGAGCGACATCAAGAACGTGAAGAGCAAGGGCCAGTCGATGTACGTCAACCGGAAGAAGCGCTCGGTCAAATGGATTCACGACGGTAATGGCAAGTATGATACCGAACACGCCGTACAATTAAAACCGTCCTCTCTCTCTCTCTCTCTTTCTATGGCTATCTCTCGCACTTATTGTCTCCCCACGCAAACAACATGCCTACACCGACAAGCTTAATAATCTTTATTTTCTCTATGTTTCGCAACTGCCATCTCTCGATTCACGTCATCTAACTCTTTTTTCTTTTTTGGGTTCCGATTATTGGATTTCAGGCGCGGAGGAGGAAGAGGAGCCCTCGTCGCCCAAGCACAAAGTACGTTTGGTTCGTTAGTGTTTTACGATTAAGAAAAGATTGATTGAGTAATTTTTCTTCGTTTTTTATTTCTATTTCAGGATAAAGTGCCGTTGAAATGCATGATGAATCCCTGCGGCCGCGTGTTGGACATACACGGGATCCAGGCGCTCGGCGAGGAGGTCAACATTCAAGCGATGCCCGAGCATCCGGAAAAACTCTTCGACATCGTGCGCGATTTGAATAATCAAAAAGGCCGAGGTCAGTTCCAACGAGTAGACACCCACACACCCACACACAAATTGGCATTTTATTTGAGAAGACGCATATCGGCGTGCACAGTTTTTTTCATTTTTTTTTCGCGATTGATTTTCCAAGGGACGGCCATTACGATAATCCGCTCATTACGTCAGGGCTTTTAGAAATGGATTAGGTGAGCGGCTTTATATTTAGCCGCTACGTGTGCGCGCGCCCGCGTCTGCACGACGAGACGTCGCGCGCTGCTGCCGAGGTGATTGGCCTGTTACGAAAAACTTTTTCGCAAACATATCGCGCGCCGTTAGATTAGTGCCAAAAAAATAGGCTTATAATAAGCGCGATCGGCTCGCCTCGAGCCCTTGTGTTGTACAGACGTTACCCGCGTACGACCGGCCCGATCGGATAGACGAACACGGGTATCTCTGTTTTTTTTGTTATGATTGTTGTTGTGAGTTTAAATTGCATAGTTCTCGTTCTGTGCTTCTGATTGATTCCAATTGTGCATATACGTGTGAGCCGAGGAACATTGAATTCTGTGTGCCTACTTTTCTTTTTTTCATTTCCTTGCACTTCTATTGACGACGAAAGGTTTTATATATAGCTCGTCGTCCCAGTGTGTAAAAGTAGGTCTGCTGAAAAATCGTAATGGTGCGATACTAAAGCTATCTTAAACGGCCGTTTAAAGATTCGTTTGCGTTTTCTTTTTATTTTTGAAAATTTGATTATCAGCGCAACATCAGTGTCATATACAAAATTAATTTGCTTTATTCTTCGTAGGTGCTGAAATATTCGCAAAGCGTAGGAAAAGATCCGAAAAGTGGATTGTCGATCGGGAGCAGCCACAATCACCAAGTAGCTACAATTTCGGTAAAGCACCAACTTATCCAATGAAGCAGGTAAATATTAATTATTTAAAAAAAACATATTATATATACAGCTGTATAACTTATTTTATTTCAATTTCTTTTCGTAGGAGGGTGGTGCGAACGAAAATTCGAAATTCGAAAGTAAGCCGTTTTACAATCCATTTGCAGACCTGTCGATGGATTATTCGACTCCACCTGTATCAAGTGAGTAAACTTTAATCATTCTTTATAAAATGAGCACTATGTTTTTATAATCCAGCCAGCTCGCTTCAAGCTTATGCTGCTTAAACGCTGTACATACTACCAAACGAACAAAGTTGTCGTCTAAGAAATTATCATTAAAAAATTATTAATTTTCCAACCGTAAAATAAAATGTATGTAAATCTCAGACAACTGTTCGTTTGGCTAATCATAAGTAACTTTGAAACAAATGCTCGCGCATAATTTCGGCAACTAACCATTCGCTCGATCGAACGTAAGGCTGCGTCCACCAACACCCATCAGCCTGCAGCTACGGCAGCGTACACTCGGACAGCGCTCATTGTCATACCGAAGTCAAGAAAATTTATCTGCGAGAAGTGGCTGTCGGCACCGAGCCTGAGCCTGCGGGAGGCAAGCCGACCGAAAAATCATCGCGTCGTTCGAGCTTTGAAGCTGAAAAAATGCCAAGACGCTCGAGTTTCGAGGCTGAAAAGTTGCCGCGACGCTCAAGTTTCGAAGGAGACAAATCATCAAGACGTTCAAGCTTAGATGCCGGAAGGGGCCAACGATCGAACGGCCACGCGAGAAGTTCACGCAAGCAAAGTAACGGGCACCATCATCATCATCAGTCTGGTAATTATCAGCCCTATCCAGCCAAGGGCAGTGGTAACGGCTATCCCAATTACCATCACAACGGATTCAACTACTTGCAACATGGTCAACCCAACGGTTGCTATCCACAAAATGGTAATGGTTACCAAAACGGTAATGGGTACCACAATGGAAATGGATATCAAAACGGACATGGCTACCAAAATGGGAACGGATATCATAATGGTAGTGGCTATCAGAACGGCAATGGTTACCAGCACGAAAATGGCTATCAAAATGGCAATGGTTATCAGAACGGAAATGGCTATCAAAATGGCAACGGCTACCCACAACAGGTCAATCGTAATGAAGAGGACGAGGAGAGCCCAAATGAGGATTATACGCCAGTGCCGGTGAAGCAGTTGATTCAGGAATTTGAGAAAACCTGTCGGCCAGTGATGCAGTACAAGCAGTACTGTCCAAAGTCAGTGATACCAGAGAACAGCCATCAGAGCGACATATCGCGCTATTTCGAATCGAGACGCGAAGTCTATCATCACGGGCGTCGCAGCTCGGACGAGCGACGCCGACCAGCCCATCAACAAGCACCATCGCAGCAGCAGTACCGGAACAACAATGGATTCGCCAGCTCGGCTGACGAGGAGAACGACGACGAGGACGACGAGGACGACGAGTCTCTCGACGACTCGTTATCGCCGGTCGAGTTCTATCGCATCGACGACCGCCGATTGTTCAGCCAGACTATAAGCACGTCGACGCCGGCAGCTGGCGGTACTGCCAATCGGTCCGCCTCGATCGGCACGTTGGACGAGTACTATCGGCGCCAACTACTTCAGCAATCCTCCGAGCCCGACGACAACACTCGTCTCAGCTCGGGCGAGCCTGAATCGGGGGCGCCACTGGCAACCTTTAGCTGTCCTATCAAACCCCCGGGCCTGCAGTCCACGATGGAGGTCTCCGAGGAGGACATCAACGCCGCGAAGAAACAGCTCAAAAGCACGACCGTGCTGGAGAATCTGGTTGCCGGTACTACCACTCCAGAGTGCTTTAAGAAAGAGTACACCGAGGAAGTAGGCAAGTTCAGCCTTCACCCGATTCGATCCTCTTGTCTAACACTCGTGCTCGATGCTTTGCTTCGCTTTTTTCGCCCAATGTTTTTCTGTTGCTCTAATTAATGTCGTTTGAGTGTTGATTTTGGTTTTTCGATCTTACAAATATTCAACTAGTTTACGTATTACCCTCACTACCATTTTATTATTTTGCAATTAATTAACGCTTCGTTCTAAATATAGTCAACCTCAATTTTGACAGTATAGACATAAAACAAATACTATTGGCACGTGATAACGAACGTGATGCATGCGATTATAATGTTATACTTGAAAAAAAAATTGAACAAACTCTTGATTGAAAAAAAATTAATACAGCAGCAGGCAAACTCTATGACGGCGGATACCACGGACCAAAGATCTCGAGCTACCAAAACCTGAAGAACTACAACACTGCGCCGAGAGGCTGGGACGGCTCACAACCGGTCTACCGACCCGTCAAATTCGAGATGCAGCAAGACCCGAAGATCGTCTACTCGGACTTCTAGGTCGGGCCAACGGAGAGAGGGGAGGCCCATTGACTAATCCGTCTTCGTTCTCTCCACCCTCTCTCATTTATTTTTTACACGCAACGCGCTTATAACGACGACAACGTCCGCGGCTAAGCGCCAGCTCGTAGGGGGGATAGAGCCGTTATTGTCCGCGCGCAATCGATCGACAAGATTCATCAATGCCGATCAACGTTGCGACAACGACAATAAAATATGTGTTTGTAAAGCGGGCCGCTGTTTTATTTTCGTGCAGCCCGCGAGCGATGACCTCTTGTGATAATCGGTGTCTATAGAAAATACTCGAAAGTTTGATTACGTCGAGAGAAGACGGCAGCGACGGAGGCTAACGTGAATCGATCCTGATGTTTCGGATTCCAATTTTTTTTTTCTTTATCGGTCGTTTTCTCATTGACTGCATTTTACAGATGGATTCGAATCAGGAATTAAACTTTGATTTGATGAAACTTTATGTATCATTCGAACGAGGATGGTATATAAATAAGATGTGACGTTATTTGGAAAATGTTCATTGTTGAAAAATTGAGGCGGGGAGAGACGAATCTTCGGCTGATTTAGAATTTAATGTGCTTCAATTTATTTCGAATACCAATTGGCATTGTTCATGTTAACGAAACGAATTTTGAATTTGAGATCGTTCGCATTTCGTCGTCTGTGTTAAATTGAACGATTTTTCATTTATATTGTTAAAATATTTTTTAGCGCTGTCGTATTGCTCTGTTTTCATGGAAATTTACTTATCGATCAAGTAAAATTTGGTACTTATCAAGCATCTTATCAAAGCCCACGTTGAGATTGTACAATTGTCATATAGTCATCATTATCGTTGTTTTGTTTTTTTTGTCTCCCATATTTTATTTCTTTTAAGCTTCTCGGCGCATCACGATTCATAAGCACTCGACGTACTATCACTTTTTCATAAGCTCTCTTACTCTAGCATTCAAGCAGGTTGTGCACGATTATCTATGAGAATAAATAATAAAAAGTCATAGTACGTAAGATAAATATGTATTTTTTCGCAGAAATGTCACATATTGTTGGTATATATAAAAAAAAGAATTATTTATTTTTTCCTTTGTGAACATAGCGATGAAATCGCTATGAATGTTGATATGGTAAAATATATATGTATACATAATCGCTGTACATTGTAACATACACGTTATAATAAAAATGAATTTCGCTCAATGTAAATGTTGTCTCCGATCTTATTTTTGTATTTTACTAAGAACCTTTTTTTTTCTTGAAATTCTAATTTAACGCCACGAATAGTTGTAATGAATAACAATTTTTCTATTGTTTGCTTAAATCTTTACCAGGAAAATTTAAAGTGCTTCAACGACTTCAATATAACAAGTCAACAGAAAACAGCACTTCATGAAATCCCGATGAAAAATAAAGATAAAATTATATTAACTTGTTTGAACACAAACACTTATTGTTACGCGAAAAACTGCTGTATCTACATATTTACGTCGTTCAAACTTTCAAATTTTTGTTAAGTGAAACAAAACATTAGAGAACATTTATTTTTAAAAAAGTAACGTAGATAGAAAACACTTTCACAGCGTCTAATATTTTTAATCTTCTATACGTCTGAAACAACCTTGCGCAGCGATATTGCGGAAATTTTAAATAGAGTAAAGCACGCATAACACATTATAAGATTTAAAGCCAAAAATGTACACGTGCAAACCGCAATTACAAGGCAGTTTAGCTTCTACGATCGTCGCACGGCTCGCAACGATATGTTTTACAAATATAATGTTCAGTTTCATTTACGTAAAGCGATTAGGTTGAATCATAAAGGTAGAGAGCATGATCAACCGGTGGTGATAATCGCAGCTGGCATAGTCAGCTGGTTACACAGACGTTTGCAGTAAGCAGCAACATGAGGTTCATCGAGATCGTTCTTTTTCTCTGCACACTTAATGGTCTCAGCTTTGGAGCAACCATTAACCGTCCTGACGATCTGGGACCCACCTGTGGCTATGAGGTATCGTTGGGTTAATCGGTAATTCGTATTTTAGGAATAAAGAAAATTATTGGTTCTCTATTGACTGGATATGTTATGATTGATACTACCCAAAAGTACTTGGAAACGAGTAGGTGGACACAAGAATTGACATTTTATAGCTCAAAAATTGATTTTATTGCGTCTTTATTAAAAAATGTAATTATTAAGTGTAAATAATTATCCAATAAGATTAAAATTGAGATGTCGAAATACCGAGTAGCGTGGCAGTAGCGCCACGTAGACAAATTTTGGAAAACTACTATTCAGCAAATATATATTTGTTAATAAAACAATTATAAATGGATTTATTGTATGTTTTATACATTAATTAGTTAATCGATCAATTTTATTTACCTTCCATTAATTCACTAAAAATAATTAATTTTATTTTTAGTCCTGCCCCAAAGCTGATCCGCAAAAGTTGAACATTCACTTGGTGGCGCACACACATAACGATGTCGGCTGGCTAAAAACTGTCGATGAGTACTATTTTGGAAGTAAATATAATCTTCCCGAATATAAAATGTTACTTCTTATCATCAGTCCATCTTGACAATTTTAATTTGCTCTAGGGAAACAGAAGATACAAGTAGCTCACGTGGAAAAAATAATTAACAGTGTCGTCGATGCTTTGGAAAAGGATCCGGCAAGAAAGTTAGTCTGCACATGGATCAATCTTAAAATAATATTTTGATATACAAACTAAAGTTAAAATCATTTTAAAAAATCAACAGGTTCATCTACGTGGAGATGGCGTTCTTATGGAAATGGTGGCTGCGCCAGACCGAAGAGAAACGCGAACTCGTGAAAAAATTGATAAACGAAGGCAGATTGGAAATCATCGGCGGAGGATGGAGCATGAACGACGAGGCTGTAACTCACTATCAATCGATGATTGATCAGTACACTTGGGGCTTCAGGTATACGATCACCGCTAAAATTTATTCTTTCCAAGTTAAATCAATCTTAATAGACGTCTACATGATTACTGGTACTTTCAGGCGTTTGAACGACACGTTCGGCTACTGTGCCCGCCCGAAAATCGGCTGGCAGATCGATCCGTTTGGCCATTCGCGCGAGCAAGCTTCTATGTTCGCTCAGCTTGGCTTTGATGGTTTGCTTTTCGGTCGACTTCATTATCAGGAAAAAGTTCAACGACTCAAAAACGAGACAGCAGAGTTTATATGGAAGGCTAGTCCTACTTTAGGTGTGTTGTTATTTTTTTTTTTTATAAAGAAAAAGTTTTGTGATAGAATTCAACAAGCTTTAATGGATGTTTTCAGGCAAAGCTGCAGATTTGTTTACCACGGTGCTTTACAATGTCTACTATCCACCACCACACTTTTGTTTTGACGATCAGTGTCATGACACTAAGCTTGTGACCGACGATAATGCGGATGAAAGGGTACGAGTATTTGTATTTGTTTTTATGTGTAAGTTGATTTGTACAAGAGTAAGGCTGGACAAAAACTAAATGTCATGTCAGTGTTTTCATGAGCGAATATCAAAACTTGTTTTATTAGTATTGTGGGATTTTTGTATATTTCAGGTGGATGAATTTTTAGAATTCGTAAATATACTTGCTAAGGGTTACCGCACCAATAACGTTCTGATTACCATGGGAGGTGACTTTCATTATCATATGGCAAACAAGTGGTTTTACAATATGGATGCTCTTATCCGGTAAGATATCGCGAAGCTCAATGATCACTATAGATAAAACAAATAAATTTAAATGAATATTTAAAATACTATTTCATTTACTTATTTTGCCGTTTAATTCGATCAGGAGGAATGTTAAATTGTCGTAATTCGTTATTATTTTTTATTAGCCACGTCAATAAACGAAATGGTTCGAATTACAATGCTTTTTACTCAACTCCTTCATGCTACTTGAAGTCGTTAAACGATTTAAAATTCAAGTGGCCAGTAAAGACCGACGACTTCTTCCCATATGCGAGTGATCCTCATAAATACTGGACTGGATATTACTCATCCAGACCTGCGATAAAATATTTTGAAAGACTTGGAAATAACTTCTTGCAGGTACAACTTTGATCCGTACCACAAACAGTATACGACAACAATTATTTTAAAAAACTGATTATATCATTGTATAGATAGTGAAGCAACTGTCAGTTTTATCGAACGAACCAGACAATGAGAAGCTTCAGCTTTTCCGCGAGGCAATGGGTGTCATGCAGCACCACGACGCTGTGACTGGTACCGAGAAGCAACGAGTAGCAGAAGACTACGCTAAAATTCTGCATCAAAGCATTAAAAACGGGGAAGATCTTACCGCTACAGCTTTGAAGTAAGACATGCTTCTGCCTTATCGACGCGCATAAAAATAATAATAAAACAACGATGTATTTGGTTTAAATAGCAAATTAATCACAAAGAAACGGCCAAGTGTAAAAGCTAAGTTCAATACGTGTCTGCTGCTGAACATCAGTGTCTGCCATCACACTACGAACAATAAGAAGTTTGTAGTGACCGTTTATAATCCAACGAGCCAGCCACTAACGACTTTTGTTAGTTTGCCAGTTGAATCGGCAGGCTACTCTGTACGAGATTACAGAGGTAACATGAGCAGTTTAATCGTAAAGACAAAATCACTCTTGCGTTGCACGTCGCTTTTATATTTCGTCTTGTATAGGTAAAGAGATGGAGGTCCAGCTGGTGCCGATTCCCGAAACTGTTAAAAACATTCCCGGCCGGATCAGCAATGCTACGAAGGAACTAATATTCAAAGCCGCTAACATCGCACCGTTCGGTTACCAGTCTTTCTATGTCAATCAGACGACCGTAGTGAAAAATGATCTGATTAAAATAAAAAAAGTCCAGAGAGCAACTACTGAAGTAGGCACTGTTTTTGTCATTAACTTAAGTTTATTCATAGCACTCTGATAGAAATTAATCAATTTCGTATTGAATTACCTTGTCATTGTAGTTCTATAACGTCAGCATAACAAAGAATGGTAATCTTTTATTACAACCATTAGACAAACATAAACCGTCTATATCATTAAGGTACCAATACTATGAAAGTTCAGACTCAGGAGCGTACATCTTTAAACCTTTGGATGATATAGCTACCGACATGGAAGCGATTAAAACTTTTCAAATTATTGACGGTAAATAAAAAATAATTCAGAAAATAATTATTGCATTAAAATTTTAAGGATGAAAAAATTTACAATAAATTATTTGAAGTAAATCGTATGTCCGGTTCTTTTCACCAGGACCGTTGGTTCAAGAAATACACTTGTTCGTGAATAAATGGGCGAGTATGGTTTTACGATACTACAAAAACACCAATTACCTGATAAACAATTGGCTTGTTGGACCAATACCAGTCGAGTAAATTTTGATTTCATTAATATTATTGACATGTATGCTTAACTATGTAATTGACAATTAATTATTGTTGTATTAATATTTCAGTGATGAAATCGGTAAGGAAGTCATAGTGAGATACAGTACACCTTTAGAAAACAAGGGCGTTTTTTATACCGACAGCAATGGACGTGAGATGTTGGAACGTAAGCTCAATTACCAACCATCTTGGAACCTCGAGTTAGAAGAGCCAGTTTCTGGCAACTATTATCCTGTCCCATCGAAAATAGCTATCGTAAACGAAAAGCATTCTCATCGTTTCGCCGTTTTAACCGATCGCGCTCAGGGTGGTACCAGTTTGAATGAAGGAGAAATCGAATTAATGGTAAAACTGTTTGTAATTATTTTCAATTAGAAAAATTGTGATACTAAAAACATAATTCATAGCTTCATCGGAGATTGATAGTTGACGATGATTTTGGCGTCTCGGAGGTACTCGACGAATACGCATATGATGAAGGTCTCGTCGTCAGAGGTCAACACTTTATTCTTCTCCAGGAATTGGAAAATGTAGACCAAGCCATTCTTGCTGAGAAAGAGTTGGCGATCCAGCTTACCCTTAGACCCGGAATTTTTATTACTCCACTACTGGACTCGTTTGATGAGCACAGCGAGTACTACAATATGAAGGTAGATATTTAAGATTTTTTTCTTTTTCTACACATAACGTGTTTCATCTAAATAATTCGTACGTGATTTTGTAGAGCGACGGTTTGATTAATAAGTTACCAAGGAACGTTCACATTTTGACTCTTGAACCTTGGAAGGATGGAGAAGTCTTACTTCGTCTCGAACACGTTTTTGAGAAAGGAGAATCTCTAAAGTACTCAACTTCTGTTCAAATTGATCTTAAGGTAACGTTTTATACATTTTTAGTTTTTTTTTTAAATCCATAATATAAAATTTCTTACGCTGAAATTCGTACAAACAGGATTTGTTTTTGGGCTTTACCGTACAAGCGGTGCGTGAAACTGTTCTTGGTGCTAACCAATGGATAAATGAGAACGTACGACTTAAATGGAAATCTGAAATAGATGAAATTCCTGTCAAAACTACCAGAAATTCTTCGGAAAAGCTTGATGATTCACTTGTAATCGATCTTAGACCCATGCAAATTCGCACTTTCATTATTCAACTTGTACCAACTGTCAAATCTACTAACTAATACTCTGTTAAGAAATGTGGTATATGTTTGTAGAGTTATGATCATATAATACATTTTAGAATAGATACAATATATTATACTAATAATAAAATTTGTTTATTAAACAACAAATTATGTTTGAAATCGTTTCATTCCTTTTTAATTATTTTTTACAATATTACATTGTATAAGACGATACAGATTATCTTCTGTACTTTATCATGATATCACTTTTATTATTGCAATGAAATAATTCATTCGTCACCATTAAAAAACATAATTCTCGTTATTATATATAATATAATTTTAGGTCTCCTTGAAGCGTACTTAAAAGTAATTTTTTTCTATTACATTTCTAAAGTTGAACGTCCTTTAGCTATCGCAAGACAATAATAAAAAAGCCTATACTTTATTTTCTGTAGGCTCTTACATCTTATCAATATCAAAGAAACTCATAAAAATCTCGAACAAAAACAAAGATAAAATTAGATTAACTTATCGAAACAAAAAAAAGCTTTATCTATATAATATTACATCGTTACTTTTTGTAAACTTAAAAAAAAATTAATAAAACATTGAGTCCTAAAAGATTGAAATACCGTCCAAATACAATAAAAAACTACAAGTTTCTGGAATTTCTCCCTACATCTGAAACAAAAAAACGTTTAAAAAAAAAAAAACCTGCCAACAGACAGAGCTATACTCCACAATCGGCAAATAACCCAAGACATTATAAAATCCAGAGCCAGTAAACGAGCTTAAAGTCGCGCAGAAAACCGAGACGGAACAGCTCAGCGTCGAGGAAGAAGAGAGAGACGAGCCCCCCTATCGTCGGCGTTACACGATTCACAACAACAGTCTCACACTACGCGCAACACACAAAGACGAAGCGCACACGCGATAAATAAGCCGGTAATCGGGCAGTGCCGGTCAGTCGTCGGCTGGCGACACGAGCGTCCACAGCAGCAGCAGCAGCGGTGGCAACATGGGTCTCGCTGGGATTACCCTTCTTCTCTGCGGACTCGTTGGCCTCGGCCTTGGAGCAAGCATTAACCGGCCTCTTACACCCACCTGTGGCTATGAGGTATATTCCTTGAGTTGAACGGTATTTTAAGAATAAAGAAAATTGTTGGTTCTCTATTGGCATAGATCAATGTTTAATATCGATATAAATATTGTACAAGTGTATTAATGTTTTTACAATACTTTTACGTGGATTAATTAGCAAATTAGTGGAGAAAAATCGTTTGATTGATAGGAATATTCGAAACCAGACAAAGTCGGTCGTGCGGAGATTGCGAGTCATGAGTATTTGAAAAAAGCAATTATCTATGACTACACAGAGAGGAGTATGTGTTTATAGTTGGACACGCGATTTTACTATCCCAGCTTTTAATAGTTGAAATTATGTTATTGAGTTTGCCTCTTGCCTTTGTTTGGTACAAATTAAAAGTTAACGAAAGATTTTGTTAACTGTCGTTTGATCTTATCAATTTTTTTAAGAAGATACCAATTATTTTTTTATTACAGTTTATAAATAAATGTAGGAAATTTTTCATTTAATTATTTCAGTCTAATTGTTTATAATTACGATTTTTTAAATTTGCAATAACATTAAAAATGACCTAAAAGTAGTTATTATTATCAGTAAGCACTGAACGTTTGAAATTACGTGCACAGAATTTAGATAACTGCTCGAGTTTCGTCACTGATAACGTTTATCAATAATCTGTTTTTACAATAGTCTTTTTTTTAATGATACAATAGATCGTAAGGACTGATATAAGAACAAATTAAATAAAATCCCTGACAAATGTATTTTTAGTAAAATATTTATGTTGTCATTAATTTAATTTACTATTTAATCGACTATAAAAGTAATTTTAAATTTTTGTTCATTAGTCCTGCACAAAAAGCGATCCAAATAAATTAAACATTCACTTGGTGGCGCACACACACGACGATGTCGGCTGGCTAAAAACTGTCGATCAATACTATTTCGGAGGTAAGCAGTGCTCGCGAGTAAAATTTCATTCGACAGCCTGTCTTGACAATCATCGTTTAAAATTCGTTTCAGCTCGGATGAACATCCAAGTGGCCGGTGTACAATACATAATCGACAGTGTAGTCGATGCTTTGGAAAAGGATCCGGCAAGAAAGTAAGTCTGCACATGGATCAATCTTAAAAAAATATTTTGTACCTACATAAACTAGAGTTAAAACCATTTTAAAAAAAATCAATAGGTTCATCTACGTGGAGACGGCGTTCTTATGGAAATGGTGGCTGCGCCAGACCGAAGAGAAACGCGAACTTGTGAGGAAATTCATAAACGAGGGCAGATTGGAAATCATCGGCGGAGGATGGAGCATGAACGACGAGGCCGTAACTCACTATCAATCGATGATTGATCAGTACACTTG
The DNA here is from genome assembly GCA_030522585.1 of Anagyrus pseudococci. Classification (NCBI taxonomy): domain Eukaryota; kingdom Metazoa; phylum Arthropoda; class Insecta; order Hymenoptera; family Encyrtidae; genus Anagyrus; species Anagyrus pseudococci. The sequence continues at coordinate 27,402 of JAPYYQ010000102.1, forward strand.
GGGCTTCAGGTATACGACCACCGCTAAAGTATATTCTTTACTTAAAATCAATCTTAATAGACGTCTACATGATTACTGGTACTTTCAGGCGTTTGAACGATACGTTCGGCTACTGTGCTCGTCCGAAAATCGGCTGGCAGATCGATCCGTTTGGCCATTCGCGCGAGCAAGCTTCTATGTTCGCTCAGCTTGGCTTTGATGGTTTGCTTTTCGGTCGACTTGATTATCAGGATAAGTCTCAGCGTCTCAAGGACAAGACAGCAGAGTTCATCTGGAAGGCTAGCCCTAATTTGGGTGAGCTGCCTTTATTTATTTATTTTTTTTTTTTTCGTTTTCCAGAAAAAGTTTGGTATTATAATTCAACAAACTTTGATGAATGTTTGCAGGCAAAGCTGCAGATTTGTTTACCACGGTGCTTTACAATGCCTACAGTCCACCGCCGGGCTTCTGTTTTGATATCCTCTGTCAAGATGCTGAGCCTATGATCGATGATGTGAACAGCGCGGATTATAATATAGATCAACGGGTACGTGTGTGTTTGTGTGGTTTTGTACAAAAGAAATTTGGCTTTTTTTTAATTGAATCTCGAATTTTAATGTTTTGGTTGGCTAAACACTAAAATTTATTTGTTAGTACTGTTTGCTATATGTTTACGTACCTTCCAGGTTGAACAATTATTAGAGTACGTAAATAATCAGTCCAAGTATTACCGCACGAATAATATTATTTTAACGATGGGAGGTGATTTCACGTATCAGTATGCTGAAATGTACTTTAAAAATTTGGATAAAGTCATAAGGTATGCTGTAAAAAATGTTTTCATCATTTCAAAAGCATTTGTCATCAATTTTAAATCGTCGCCCACCGAGATGTCAAATTTTGAGATTCAAACGTATTTTACGCGTAATAATTGTCGACTTTGGTTTAACGTTCATATTTCAAACCACAGATAGAAAAATTTTTGAAGTTCGTAAATCAGCAAGCATCATCCTACGAAACGAATAATATTATTTTAACGATGGGCGATGATTTTCAATACCTTAATGCCAATATGTGGTTTACTAATTTGGATATTCTTATCCGGTAAGAAATCATCATTATTTTAATTCATGAAACATCTATCACTCTATTTGTTTATTCACTAAATATCGATTTCAAAAAAACTTACATGTTTATCAAATTTAATTAGATACGTCAACGAGAGAAACGGCACAGACTACAAAGCTTTCTACTCCACCCCTTCATGCTACTTGAAATCATTGAACGAACAAAATCTCAAGTGGCCTGTCAAGACCGACGACTTCTTCCCGTATGCCAGTGATCCACATGCATTCTGGACTGGATATTACTCATCCAGACCTACGATCAAATATTTTGAAAGACTTGGAAATAACTTCTTGCAGGTACAACTTTGATCCATACCACAAACAGTATACGACAACAATTATTTTTAAAAACTGATTTTATCATTCTATAGATAGTGAAGCAATTGTCAGTTTTAACGAACGAACCAGACAATGAGAAGCTTCAGCTTTTCCGCGAGGCAATGGGTGTCATGCAGCACCACGACGCTGTGACCGGTACCGAGAAGCAACACGTAGCTGAAGACTACGCTCGAATTCTCCACCACAGCATCAAAAACGGCGAAAATCTTGCTGCCGCAGCTTTGAAGTAAGTGTCATATTTCTGCCTTAACGAAACTTATAAATTTAAAATAATTTATTTTTTAAAATAACAATAAAAGAACAATAATAAATATCAATTTGATTGAAATAGCAAGTTGACGGTGAAGAAAGAACCAAAAGTGCCAGCCGAGTTTAATACGTGTCTGCTGCTGAACATCAGCGCATGCGAGCACACTGAGGACAACAAGAAGTTCGTGGTGACCGTCTACAATCCAACGAGCCAGCCACTAACGACCTTTGTTAGTTTGCCAGTTGAATCGGCAGGCTACTCTGTGCGAGATTACACAGGTAAGATGAGCAGTTTAAACGTAAAGACAATGTCACCGCCAGAACAAATAGCGTTATAAATCACTCTTATAATCTGTCTTGCAGGCAAAGAAGTGGTGACCCAGCTGGTGCCGATTGCCGAAAATGTTCAAAAAATTCCCGGCCGAATCAGCAAGGCTACGGACGAGTTGGTTTTCAAAGCCACTGACGTTGCTCCGTTCGGTTATCAGTCCTTCTACGTCAGTCAGACAACTGTAGCGAAGAATGATCAGAGTACAGTAGAGGAAGTCCAAAGTGCAACCACTGAAGTAGGCATTGTTTTTTGTCATTTTTCTCAAATTTATTCATAGCGCTGGGACATCAAATAATAATGATATTCAATAATGCATCGTTGTAGTTTTACAACGTCAGCATAACGAACGATGGTAGTGTTAAATTGCAACCATTGAACGAAGATAAACCAGCGTTGGTATTGCGGTACCATTACTATGAAGGCGCTGAAGGTAACAACAAAGTCTTTGAGAATCGATCTTCAGGAGCGTACATCTTTAGACCAGAGGATAATGTTGCCAAAGATATGGGAGTGTTGAAAACCTTGAGAAAAGTTGATGGTAAGTAAAATATTATTATTTTAATAAAGCACTGTTATAGTCAGATACAATAAAATTTTAATTATGCATGCGTCTTTTCTCAGGGCCTTTGGTTCAAGAAATTCAAATAGAGGTGAATGACTGGGCGAGCATGGTAATACGGTACTACAAAAACACCAGTTACCTTATAAACAACTGGCTTGTTGGACCAATACCAGTCGAGTAAATTTCGATTTCAATAATATTATTGAGATGTACGCTTAATAATGTAATTGACAATTAATTTTTGTTCTATTAATGTTTCAGTGATGAAGTAGGCAAAGAAGTCATAGTGAGATACGACACATCTGTGGAAAACAAGGGAATATTTTATACCGACAGCAATGGACGTGAGATGTTGGAACGTAAGCTCAATTACCGGCCAACTTGGAACCTCGAGTTAGAGGAGCCAATTTCTGGCAACTATTATCCTATCACGTCGAAAATAGCTATCACAGACGAAAAGCTTTCCAAACGCTTAGCCATATTAACCGATCGCGCTCAGGGTGGCACCAGTTTGAATGAAGGAGAAATCGAATTGATGGTAAAAAATCATCGGCATTACTGTTTGATGAGCGTGATAAAAAACAAATTGTTGTTGACACTGATTAACATAATTTGCAGCTTCATCGAAGATTATTGAGTGACGATGCTTTTGGAGTCGGTGAGGCGCTCAACGAATCAGCCTATGGTGAAGGTCTCGTCGTCAGGGGTCAACACTTTATTCTGCTGCAGGATTTGGAAAATGTAGACCAAGCCATTCTTGCTGAAAAAGAGTTTGCGATCCAGCTTACCCTTAGACCCGGAATTTTTATTACTCCACTACTGGACTCGTTTGATGAGTACAGTGAGTACTACAATATGAAGGTATACATTTTAAGATTTTTTCTCTTTTTACACATAACGTGTTTCATCTGAATAATACGTACGTGGTTTTATAGAGCGACGGTTTGATAAATCATTTACCAAGGAATGTTCATATACTTACTCTTGAACCTTGGAAGGATGGAGAAGTCTTGCTTCGTCTCGAACATGTTTTTGAGAAAGGAGAATCTCCAAAGTATTCAACCTCTGTTCAAATTGATCTTAAGGTAACGTTTTATACATTTTTAGTTTTTTTTTTTTTTTTACAAATCTGAGATAAACTTTCTTACGCTGAAATTTGTGTAAACAGGATTTGTTTTCGGGCTTCACGGTACAATCGGCACGTGAAACCATGCTTGGTGCTAACCAATGGGCAAATGAGAACGTACGACTTGATTGGCAGTCTGAAACAAATGATGTTTCTAACGATGCACAACCCATCAGCAATTCTTCGAAAAAGCTTGATGATTCACTTGTAATCGATCTTAGTCCTATGCAAATTCGTACTTTCATCGTTAAACTTGCGTCATCTGCCAGACGCAGCGCGTAATGTAATTATCTCAAGTTTACGTATCAACTAAATACTTATATACCAGTATGGATAATTAATTTTTTTTATTTTCAAAATAAATATTACAATTTCTAATATTACACCTTTTTATAATAACCCAATGAAAAACAAATTTTATTAACAAACATTTACGAGTATACATTATTGTTCCTAAGAACTTGAATCTAATAGACATAAAAGTCAGTGATACGGAAAAACACCTATAATAATAAATTTCTAAGTGTGCTTTATAGAACGCCAAGCTCAAAAGTGCTTTTCTTTATCGATACTTGAAAGAAGCAAAGTTTGGTGTACATTTAATTAAAAAAGTTCAAATTTGAAAACTGTGTTACTTTGAAATCCAATTTTAAAACTTCAACACATTCGTGTAAAATAATCACTATCATCATCTTGAAATTGATAAATAATTACCGAGTATGACACTAGTGTACTAATGAACTGCAAGAAAAATTTCTTGATATATTACGCGTGTAAATTTTTATAATAATGTAGTATAAACGATACCTACTGAAGTCATTAAAGATTCATCTAAAACTAGGATATTGTAAATTCTGAACTCAACTTTAGTTTCCACTAAAGAGTCAAATGCAACGTTTAACTGAAAATAATGAAAAATTACAGATAATTTTATAGCTTACATTGTAATGTTATTTTAATTTAAACAGTACCTCATTAATAACGTTAAAATTAGCAGGTTCGATCATACAATCCTTAACAATATTTGCAGCCTTTTTACTCTGTAATAATAAGAAACTGTTATTGAAGTAACAAAAATATCACATTAATGTACATTAATTTCATGTGTACTTTACCTCGTTAATAGTTGATCTGATAATCATAGTTAAAATTAAAATTGCCAAAGCTGAAAACACCACATGTATAATCTTGCCTTCGACCACTAAAGTACTTGCATTACTGTAATTGTGATTTCTAACCATTATTAATACAACATACACAATATGTATTGTAGAAATAAAGTAACTTATAATACAATATAGTATCGTACGAGCAAAAAGATTCAACACGTCGTGAGATATATCTGCTACTAACATATGCAAATCAACTAAATAAAATAAATCATTCAACTTTTTATTGTAATCGTATCTGTTAAGTAGTTGAATTTCGTAAAGTAAGCTAGATTTTCTGAGTTTATCCTTAAGCTTACTATTGATTAATTCAAACATTTTCCGTATCAAAGTAATAAACACGATGTATTGTATTAGAACAGAAATTCTTATTAAATTGATGAAAAATAAAAAAATTCTAAGTGCATATCCACAAAGGGTTTGATTGTCAACAAAATTCTTAAGCAAATTTAGCAATAAAATTATCCAGTTGTAAGTAAACAAAAACAATATAAATACTAAATTTTTTGTTTTTATAAACTCATCGAAACGAATGTTACAATGAAATTTTGTTAACATTTTCCTTGCTTTATAAATTTTTTCGATAATTTTTATAGTTCTATGCTGATTGAAACAAAATTCAAATAAACTGCCATTTGTTAGGCAACATGTTGCAAGCCCAATAACATTAAGCCAATGATTAAATTTAACAGTTTGCATTCCATAAATACGCGTTGTCAGGAAGGCAATCACTAATAAAATATTATATCCGATGCCGTATTTGGAACGAGAAATTCTCCAACATTGGATCTTTTTAAACCGGCTAATTTGACTAATTTGCAAGCTCGTAGTTGCACTTCCCGTAAGTTTGAAATAATAGAAAAACAATTTTACAAGAAATGCTTCCGAATCAATAAGTTTCCGAGCAAACATAATGTGATAATAAAATCTTTTTTATATCAAATTAATAAATGCTTGTACTTTTTCATTCAAATATTGTTACGTATATAGAATTTTATGATCAATATAATTAGATAATCGGATATTTTAGTTAAGTTTTGTAATTAAATAATATGTTGCTTGTTATATTTGTTACTATGAAAATATTTTACTATAATTTTTTTTTCAAAGACTGACGTGTTGTCTTTTCAAAAGTAAACCAACCACTGGACGAAACTGTTTGAGAAACTTAAAATATTGATTTTATTTTTTTTAGAACTTGTTTCGTCTTTAAAATAGAAGAAAATTATGTTGAAAACACCATTACCTGTATTGACATAACGTCCTTGTACAAAACCGATGCATAAATGAAATTTTATGTTAAAAATGGTGGATGTAAGTTAACGTTAAAGGTATTGATTGCTTGCAATCAACAAATTTAATTATTTTTTTGGCAGTTGTCTCATTAAGATATTTGGGTTTTCTAATTTTTCTAATTTTATCAAGAAATTGAAAATACCTATACGTTAAATTTTGAGATTTTTTACGGGAAATAGGAAGTTGAGGATGTCAATTCATTGTCAAATAAAAAATATATATATCACACACTCCAGACATTTATTTTCATTAAAGTTTTCAACATGTATTTTTAGACAAATTCTACTCTACAAAGTTCTGTTTGCTTTCAAAAACTAATAATTTAAATGTTTACACAATATTTCAATATTTATCTTTGTAACTGCTACATTTACAACAATGAAACACTTTTGAAAAACGAATCTGCAAAAAAATGTTAATGTTTAAAACATTATTTTCACTATAATATAAAAGAACTTACGTAAAGGTGAGTATTTTTTCTATTTTCAATCAGAGTTAAGAACATAGTGATGAATAAAAATTAGTTTTACCATCATCATACTGTAAGAAAATTGCCAAATAAGATACAACTGGGCCTAAAATCTTTAAAAATTAAGAAGAATAATTTAATGAGTATGTCGAGAGAAATAAAATCAATTACAATTATTACCCACACTTACAGTAATAAATAAAGATTCATCTAAAACGTAGATATTATGAAAAGAAAACTTTACATTAGTGTGCGACAGAAAATTGTTCAGAAAGTGCAACTGAAAATAGACAAACAGATAATAAATAGATCCATCAAAGTTTATTGAACAAACTGTGCAGCTTCATAAAATGTACCTCATTTATCATTTCACAATTAGCAGCATCTGTTAAGTATTCGTTTACAAGATTTGCATTGTTTTCACTCTACGAATATTTAAAATCGTTAAGTGAACAAGTACATGAATTATTATTATAACGTGCTTTAAAAAATACCTCTTTAACAGTTGTACTAGCTGAATGTATTAAAAACATAAGCTCAATTATCGAACACATAAAAAATAAAATAACTGCAATTTTCTCGTGTGCTGATTTCGGCATATACAGTAAAAAATAATATAACATCGTTAAAGTGTACAGAAAATAATACAGACAACATCGGCCCAATAAATTAGAATAAAAATCTGATAGTTTTCGAGATATTTTGGTAAGCAGTACTTGCAACTCGAGTAAATAAAACATATCCTTAAGTTTAATGTTAAAAGTATTATTATGAGTTAACTGCGCATCAAAAGTTGAAATAAATGATTGGAGTGCAATCTCAAACTGTGTATTTAACATCTTAAACATATGTCTTATCAATATTATTAAAATACTATATTGTATTACAATTGAGCCAACCCCTGCTTTCTCAAATACAAACAGCAAATCCATTAAGATGATGCACAGAGAACTTTCGTTATCTGCGAAATTAAAGAATGTTAATATAAATATTAAACAATAAAAACTAAGCAATAAAAGTAAAACAGCTAATTTTTTTGATTTTTTGAACGCGTCAAAATTAATTTTGCTATTTAACGTGGAAAGCATCCGTCTTGCTTGATTTATCTTATTTATAATGCTTACAATTTTGGACTGATTCAAACAACATTCAACAAAATTCATCAAAACTAAGCAAGGGAATATTATATCGATAGCATAAGCTGCTATATTTGTCTTTTTCATGCGAAAAACAGAAAGAGTTAGTAGAATATACAAAATTATTATGATAGCATTATAAGCAATTCCACATTTTGATCGTGAAATTTGCCAATGTCTTATGTTGTTAAATTTATTTATAGGAGTTACACGTAACTTTATAGTTAGGCAACCAAAAATTTTGAAATAATAATAAAACAGTTTTACAAAAAAAGTTTCCGAGTCATTAACGTTTTTTTTAAACATCATTTTACGAGTTGAAATCATTTTTTTTTTAAAGCAACACTTGTTATAGTTTTTTTTATAATTATTTGGATTAAATAGTATAAATGAAATATTCTTGAAGAAAAAATATTAGTTAAACTTGTACTTGGGGTCTACCTCCTTCAAGTTTCTGTGAAATACTAAAGAAAAGTTTGGTTCAATAGGCTATATGGATTTTTCTTTTTTCCCAGGCTCTTACGTAAAAAAACAGTAAACATAGTAGTTTTTTTTTAAATGAAAACCCTTTGGTCGATTTGGCCTAGTTTCAATTTCGTTACTCTTTCTTCGCGAACACAAACATTATTCATCATATTTTCTTTTGCGTAAACTCGTTTTTCCAATTTTTCTGAATAATATCTTATATCAAAATGAATTGCCTTCAAATTCTCATATAATACATCTACGTTAACTTTGCTTTACACGCAAATAGTCAACGGAAAGCTACGAAATAAATCAATTGTTAAATTTTACTCTTACTCCTGAAAATGACTTTCTAAAATAATTTCAACTCACATACGATCCACTAACCTATGGTTTTAATCAATTAATTTTCAAGGTTATTTCATTTGACCCACTGACCAGTAAACGTGCTTATCATACGTTACATGCAATTGATTCTATGCACGTCTTAATCTGAAAAAGGTACCACCCAGCGTAGAAAATTTAAACCGATACTAAACGATCTAAGTTCCCTGGGTAATTTAAAGTATTTCTCAACTCGGAGCATTTGTTTATAATATTTTGAAAAACCATTAAGTAAATCATATTCGTCGAGTCCTCATATTCAAACTCGCAAACTCGTGCGACTTTCAGTTGTACCTCGACAACCGCAAAATCGAAAAAAGAAATCAATAAAGCCCCGGAAATAGGCGCATCATATTTTCAAATACCCATATGCAGTCTCAAGGCAAAAGAAAGCGCATACAGAAGGAGCCTTATCGGTTACCATAGAAAGTCACGCACAGAGACACACTCAAAGCTAAAACGAATTTTATTCCTTACGTCTGACAAAGCCAATGGAGTTTACGACGGCGCGCGAGAAGAGCATAAAAAAATTTAACAACCTCCGCGTCAAAAAGTATGCATGCGCGAGGGGCAAGAGTGTCGCTCGCTCGTGTGCCAGCCGCGAGACAGCCTATTATTTCCAAGAGTCGCGCGCGCGAAAGTGACAAAGCGCGATATATGCAGGTGTGGATAGTATAATCCGGGTATAGCCCTCCTATCGGACATGCAATTAGCGCGCGGCGCGTCCGGTACCGTTAGCCGCGTTAATAGGCGGTCCAAGCCCCTCGATTTCCCCGGCGTGCCTATACTCTGGACACGTGTGTCGTCAAATAGTCAGCGATCGAAAAAGAATGTAACGGCACAGAGTGGCAGCAGCGCGCGAGAGGCATATGGCCCCTCTGGGAATTAACAATTTGATCGGATGGCCCCCGCTGGACGCTGTCCGGCGCTGTGGTTTGGGTGTCTGGTTCGTCGGAATGATTGAGAGCCTGGCCTTTCGTTTTGGGACACGATCCTTTTTTTATTAACAGTTGCGCTTATGTGTACAAATGGTTATTTACAAGACTGGCTTGGTAGCCGGTTTTTTTCTTTTTAAGTTACGTTTACAATATACGTTGGAGGAAACGATTCTTTTCATTTCTATTATTTTTTTTTGTGTAAAAGAATCGCTTTACAATTGAATTTGGGTTACACATAAATAAGATTGATAAATAAATAAATAAATAAATAAATTACGAACTACATGTGTTAACTAACGTTTTTTGATTGTCAATCTAAGGTTTAAGCTTGGCAATATGAGAATGATTTTGTAAATGTATTATTTCAATAAATGTGTAGAACGAAGCTTCTAAATGAAAGATGCACTTTGAGCGGCCGTAAATCAATTTTCAGTATTGTAAAAAATTAAATCGTAAATCTTCTCGGATTTTATAAGCTTGTTTAAAACCTATTAAAACCCCGTAGCGTTTATATTCGAAGAGGAAGAAAAAAAAGCAATCGGCGGCTTATTACTACAAATCAAAATGAGAAAAATGAAGCAACCTTTCATTACGCACGATCTATCGATTCTATAACTATCCGGTCTATAGTGAACTTTCTATCTCATATTGCCAATATTCCTATATTCTATAAAACAGTGCACCAACAAAATCCAACGTTAATCGTGATAAAAATGAAAATTTCGTCGGATCTTTCTCTCTTTCGGCTCTTAGGATAACAGTTAATTCTCGAGCACGTATATCTCTCTTTTTCTTCGGACATCGAGAGACTGTCAATGACGTATTTGGTTGTGAATTCGCGCGGGTATACACGCGTGCCTGTCGCAGTGATCGTCGTTTGCGTTCGATCTTGGTCTCTAGAACAGATCGGGCACAAAATCGTAGTCATCGTCGTAATCGGCGCCGGGCGGCACCAGAGCGCCTCCCAAAAAGTTGGACAGGCTATCGCCGAAGCCCATCGCCGAGGCCAAGCCGAATATCAGCCTCATGACGAGCAGCCGAAAGAAGTCGGCGGTCGTTGTCTCCTTCGACTGAGGTGATAATTGCCTGTTGCCCGCTGGATCCGCTTGAGCCGTGGCCAGTTTTAGCAGCTGTAATTTTTAAGGAATTTCGTTAGATATTCGGGTGTTAATTGTATTTGAAAATACTTTCATTGCTTGCACTGTAATTTAACAGCGTGTACTTGGTTCGTTCGTTTTTATTGAATATATACGTTTTTTTTATACATGTAAAAATTAGGAAACGAAAGTTAAAATGTTAAAAATAAAAACAAATAATGACAATTAGTAACGTTATATTATTATGCAGAAAAAAAACTCGTGCGATTGTTTAAAAATGGACATTCAAGTAAAAAAAAATAGAAACATTTAAACCATCTCAGCGAATGAAATAAAAATTAACGCAAAGAGTGATCAATTAAAAAGAGAGCACCGTGATAACTCATAAAAACGAATTTAAAGTCACACCAATTACACGGTCTCAACATCGTAATTATCGTTTGTAAACACACCAGTCAATGAAAATTAATTAAGCGCAACTTACACCCAGGCAAATGCATAAAGAGACGAGGCTCGTGCAGCTCTTAAATTCCATGTCGATGTCCCTTCGTTAATCAATTTGTCAGCAACACAAGTCGACCGGGACACGAGGCGTATAGCGTACTGTATCGCGATTTGGATCTCTCGATCGGCCGAGCGTCGCGCGCCAACTGAGATCGGATCGGTAGGCAGACCTGCTAGGTCTCTCTTACCTCCTTTTTTTTTTGTGCCCCTCCACGGAGCCCGCGCGCGCCACACGCGCTCGAGCATATTCCCCGCGTACTTTTTCCCCTACGAAAGGAGAAGCGAGAACAACAGGAGAAGGAGGAGGAGCAGACAGCAAGAGAGAGAGAGAGAAAGAGATTATCCGCGCTAACGGTATTGTAACGCGGCCGCGTGCCGTTGCCTCGACGCTGCCCCCTCCTGTTCAGCCACGAGCCGCTGCGAGGGATATAAAAAATCGACCGCAGCATTGGTATAGTCGACGATTGTGTTGGCCTATGGATGATTATTTGATGGACTTTCTTTTGCTTCGCTGAAGAGCGTCTCTACGCGTGTAGCGATAACTGGCTATCGTTTGTGTTGAGGTGATCGGTATGTATCGGTTTGGCGCAAGGGTGAGGCTCTAATCTCGATGTTGTTAACGATAGTGAGAAAATTGTAGTCGTCGGGTGACGAAAGTTTAACGAAATTAATCGACTGTTCATTTTTCGTTTGATATATAGCTGTTGGTGATATTGAAAGGTATAGTCGACGATAATTAACGTCGTTTGAAAGGGATTAAATTATGCTAATTCAATTGGATTGCGCATAAATTAGCGGTTTAATAGTTGCTAATTGACTTAATTGATGCGCATACATTTCAAAAGCCTGCACGTAAGGTTCGAAGCCAAGCCATGAGATGGCAGTCGAATATACTTTTTTAATCGGCAATGTAGGAAGTACACCGCACAATTTTTAATTTCGAAAAACAAAAGTTTTTCAATATACAAAATACGAGTTAGTTGGAAATTGGATAATTGCTTCGACTGATTGCCGCAAATTGTATAGGGCTACAGCGAGATGTTTATTAAATATTTGCTTTCACTAATTCCGCCGCGGTAATTATTTTTGCAACGTTATTTCTTTTCACTCGGCACGCTTGTTCTAATTACTTAATGAGATTATTGATACCTTACTCGTCCGTAGCACGATATGTGTTCCACGCGCGACAAAAATTTCATTACAACGGAGTAACGCGCGAAAAACAAAAAGAATCACCGATCAATTATATCTTGTTTAAGAAGGATCAGCCAGTATTCTATCTTTTATTTAAGAAGAGAGCAAAAAGAAACGCGCGTCATAAACGCCGGTTCGATGGTGAAAAATTACAGGTATAAGGAGATGTGACGCCGTAAAAATGTGCAACGCCACCGACAGATGTTCGCGGTCGTGATTAACCCCCTTTAATGGCAGGCTTTCCAACGATTATACAGGCAACGAGGTTAAAAAATATCAAGCATCTCTCTCTATACCCATCCTAGAATTATCCAGCTCTTCCACGCGGCTTTCAGACTCATTTTTCTCCAGCCATTCACAAGCACGATGACTGGCTCGAATATGTATATTTTTGCAAAATAACAACCAAAGCTCTCTCATAAGTTCTCATTCGATTGTCATTTATTTAGCATTGCTTCTTGCTTTGAGCACAATATTTCAACTGACCGAATGTATAAGCCCAGAGTCGAATAATTATGCGAGCAGTAGTCATTCGGATATCCTTCGTTACACATCGAGTCCAGAGGCAAACAACAGCTGAACGCTCACGAATTCCAACCGCGTCAACCCCCCTTCCTCCCTACCTCTAAATATAGATCCTTAACTTTTCTAATGCCGATTTTACTACGCACATACAGGTATACAATAACCCCAAGGATCTCCAAAGCCGGTGCATCCAAGGCGGCTTTCATCATACTTCGCACCTTTCTCTCTCTCTCTCTCTCCACCCCCGCGCATTCGCCAACAAAGTCTCTAAACTCTATATAGCGCGCAAGAGGCGCGATTAATTTTAACGGCAAAGAGCAGCGCGATCGCGTTGCGCAACGCGTGGCGCCCCGTCGGCTATAGCACTCTGTCCGCTTGATTAGCTGCCCGACGAGGCTGCAATCGGTAAATCAGGACGGAGGACGACCCACTTGCCGCGGGTACATCACGAGCGTCACCTGCGCGCCCGTACTGCCATTAGTACGCGCGTACGCGCAATTATAGTCAGAGCCGCGAGATCCGCTGGTGATGAGGCTCTGTTGAGTCACGTTTTATTGCGAGATGCTGCTGCTGCGACCACGCACTTCCTACGGCGGCTTTGCTTCGGGCTGCACGGGAGGTGCAAGGCATATTACGCGGGGGGGATGGAGTTTTGAGAAGGTTTTGGCTTTTTTTTTTGTTTGTTCTTTTTAAGCGGCTTGGGGCTGTGTTGCGTAATGAGAAGTTATGTGCGGGTTTGATGCGTTTTTAACGATGCTATGGTGGCTTTTTGGCCGATCTGGCAGGTTTGGAGATGAGTTTATAAGTATGTAAGTTCTGGCTGCGACTGTACTTTGAACGCGTGTTTGATTACGTCGAATTATTAATAAAAACTTATCGGCTTATTATTGATAGATTTCTGTACGTGTACGAGGAAATGTGTATTACGTATATTGCGGATTTACCCGAAAAGATTATATCGAACTTGAAATTTGTTTAGCCGACTTTTTAATTTATCAAAGCGACTGAAAGTTCTCTTTTATCTTCAGCCTAATTAAATATTTCTCTGAATAACCTACATCGCAACGGCAGCAGTAACGCAGCGTGTAATATGCACAAAAATTTTTTTTTCATTTCCTCGTAATTGTATGTATCTTGGAGAAGAAAAAAAGCCAATCGTCTTGCGCAAATACAATCGCGACTATAAACTCGTTACAAAATGTTTGTTTTTCACCGCCGATTATAATTATATATGCGCGCGCGCGCGCGAAATTAATTTTCCAGCGGACTGTGTAATTTTGTATATCAAACGCGATATTAAGAAGTAAAGAAGTGCCGCGCGGCGCAATCAATTGAATCGCCGCACACACCGCACGACAGAGGCAATAAAACAATGTATGTTCGAAGAAAAACTTATTAATGTTCTCGAGTGTAATATCCTTAGTAGTCTGTGTACGCGCGACTCTGGCAGACGAGGAAAATGCTTATCCCGGCAGTTTTGAATAAATTTTTGCATGCTCTCAAGACTCGTGCGCGCGGTTTTTTTTATATGCTTTATAAATAGCGGAAGAAAAAAACGATAAGATGAGCGTAGTTTATGGATTTATTCGATTCGAGAGACAGATTTAAGAGCAATAGAACGAGAATTTTTAATTTGCTCGAGACGTAACGTTCGTTAGCCAGCCGAGCAAGCCCTTGCGGTCCTTTGCAATCTGTCTAAGCATAAAAAAAACGACGAATAGTCATAAAGTAAACAAAACCATCGGTGTTGGTCGAGCTAAATATTCTCAAGTGGTAAAGTATACATTTCTCGTTTGTTTCCGCATTCATTATGCAGACTCGGAACCGTAAATTTTCTTCAGCGCAATGTCGGCCATTACTCATTCGGCCGAATTACTCATTCATTGAACGAATTCGAGGATTGATATTTGATCTTTTGGAAGATGTATAGCTACGAGAAGGCGAATTAAAATTCGAATGAGCTCCGCTTTTGAGAAAAGCCACTATGCGCGAGAGCGCTAGAAGAGATTTTGTTGTATTATTAGATGCTGATTATTTGGCTTAAACAAAAGGGGAAAAAAAAGTTCATTCTCTCACTTTCGTTTAATGATGTTTTCGTACTGGGAAAAGCAGTGAAGTTCAAGTTCGCGGAAATAATCGCCAATATTCCCCTCGTCTCTCAGCCGTCAAGAGTATGCACTTTTACGATTTGATTATTTTAAGCTCGCGAGCTAGAATTTCAATTGACGTACGTATACGAGAGAGGCTACGCGAGTTTGGTAGCGAGAGCAAATTTTTACTCAGCCGACGCATGTATGACTTTATATTTAGAAGTATATACATAAGGATAAAAAGGACAAGTGCGCGGCCCGCGGCATTATGTGTTAAATGTATATACGCGACGACGACGCGCGGGGAACATTGACGTCACGCGGCTTATATCTTAAACGATACGTCGCCCATACGAATTTCTCCCGGCGGCCATATGAAGCGGCAAAGTCAAATTAGTTACCCAACCTAATATCAATCAGGCCGGTCGATCAAAATCTAACGCGACACGAGGAAAAAGAAATAACAATCTTTTCTCCGTATGGAATAAATATAAAAATGCCAAAAAGAAAGCATCCAAACCAACGCGATTTACGCATAAGAATTTGGCGAGAAACCCATGCGCCATAACCGAATATGTGTCTAAAAAGCCGCAAAATTACCAATGACAAGGTGTCTCTCTCGAGAGAGAGACAGGGGGCGAGGGAGGTTGAGCTCCCGAAAATTCGCAACGACGTCAGGGTCTCCCTCTCGATTTAGCAAGGTACGCACACGGCGGACTCGAAATGCTCCTCGCGCTTATCCGTCCGGTGTGTGTATAGTAGCCAACGAGAGAGAGAGAGAGAACAAGTGCGCCGGGGCGGTGTGGTGTGCGCCCTCGCGGCCGTAAAAGTATGCGTGCACGCGGGGAGGACAGGATATAGGCGCGCGCGACCGGACGCGACGCTAGCCGCATAGCCAAGCAGTTCCAGAAACGAAGGAAATACATACCTCCTTGCAGCCCCGGCCTCTCTTACGCACTTGCTCCTCCGCCTACGCGCGCGACTCCCTCTCCCATCGCGCTCGATTTTCATTTTCGCCTGCGCCTGCTCCTTAGGCGCGCAGCAACCGATATATCCCTCCTCCTCCTCCCCTACGTGTATACCCGCGGCAATATCAATGAAGCCTATCGGGCTCTCTCTCTCTCTCTCGAGCAAGCCAGCGCGGATAATCTTCCGGCCTTTCTATCGCTTCCTTTCCTCCTTCTATAACCCCACTGCCCCCCCCTCCGGCAACCTCTCTGCGCTTCTCCCTACTACTCTCGCGTAAGCGTTGCACACACCTTTCTCTCTCCCGCCTTTTTTTCACCCGCCGCGATTAGTTCCGTATCCTCGCTTGCCCCCCCCCCCCCCCCCGAGGAAATGGCCTTTTCATTATGCCGAGTTACTCAATGGCCTATGCCTCCTTACCGCTCGTTATGCACGCCTCGACTGCGTGTATCAATTCATAATGAAATTGTCATTTTTAATATACATATACACCTGTAGATGGGTGTCTCTATGGGGCTTGGAAAGAGGCGGTGTACGTCAAATGTTTTTTCATTTTGTTCTGCGCGTGACTATTGTATATTAATTAGTTGTTTTCTTCGTTGAGCGCCGTGTGATAAACGAGCGCTTATTAGAGCTCGACAACCAGTTTCTTTTGATGAATTGATAATTTTTTGAAAAATTTATGCAGAACTTCTCGCTCGTTTCTAATGGCTATTTTGACAATGTATGTATATGTATTCAAAAAGCGTCAATGGAGAAAAGTTTTTTTCGTCTATCTTTTTTTCCATTTTTTTTTTTGGTGGATATTTTTTTTTAATATAAAAATTAATAAATTAATTTTCGTATACGCTCCATTGCTATTGAATGATTGAAACATTAGTAAATGCGATTACTTTGCGTTGGAAAAAAAAATTTCATCTTGATACAACAATATGAGTGATCGGCTGAAAACAAAATAGTAATAATAGCGCCATGATTCATAGGAAATTTTCGGCTCACAAAAGGCGCAAAACAATTAACTTTTTAAATGGATTAGCTTAGGAAGAAAATAATGAGCATGGTTTTTATTCTTGCTTATATGGTTGTCATTTGAGAAATAAGCTATTTATTCTCTTGTCAAATAACTATCTTCATTATATGAATATAACCGAGATTTCTTTAAAATGACTAGTGTGTTATTCTTTAACAACAATAACAATATTTTTTATTTTCAAAAATCTTATTCTTAATCCAAATTACAAAATAACGTACCTGTATGTAATTGTAGTTTTACAGCGTATGTAGCTTTATTGTTTTGGTGCGCATTAATGTCTTGTCACCAGAATCATCTTGTCTTGTTAACACATCGAGCTCATCAATTTTTCAAAATGTGAAAAAAAAATTTACGATGATTTTTTTTCCTAGAAATCCTTATGTTTCAGGTCTGGGTTGGCTCAGTCGTCATTATTTAATTATGCGGCAAAAAAAAGGAAACCTACTACGGAGTACAATTCATGAATGAGCTGTTTATTTCGTTATTTTGGGGACAATAATGAGGTCACAATTGATTAGACAAATTTTTGTTTTTTTTACATAATAAAATCATGATAGTCTACAGGTATTAGTCATATACCTTTTACTCCACTAAGAGTATAGTAATGCGGCAGAAGAAGCGAAAATACGTTAAATATTTAATTTTGCATAACGTATAAGAAAAAAATCCTACGTCAACTGTCAGTTCAAACAGCAAAAATTGTGAAATTTTTTATTTTCTCTCTCTCTCTCTCTCTCTCTCTCTCTCTTAAATCAATACAACAGTTACAATAACAACTGGGCGCGTAAAATAATATTCCTATTAAAATTCCAAAAATCGAAAAACATTTTTTTCCCCAATTAAGAATCTAAAATAATCCGGTCTTCAACAACGAGCATATAATCATCGCCGAGAGCTGTCGATAAATTTGAAAAATAATTGAAAAACTGCCTGGCAGACGACGTTTACAAAACCCTCGAAAATACGTTTCTCATTAACGTCAAAACGATCGCCTTAAACCAAAGAGAGAGAGAGAGAGAGAGAGAGAGAGAGAGAGAGAGAAGAAGTCACCATTAACCCGCGCTCATATCTGCACAGAAAGACAGGCGCGTCACTTCTTAGCGGCTTGTAAAAGCGCGAGCCTGTCACTTCCAAATATATTCGACTTTTTTTTCCTCAGGGAGAGGTAGCGCGTTAAACTGCATGGTAAACTTGGGCGCATACAGTGTTCGTGCATAGGAAGCTTAGCGAGAGATGGAAGCTTTGTTGCAGGCCACTCGATATTGTGCCCCCGATCTCTGACGTTTATTTGGATTTCCGTTCGCGCGCTCGCGTAATGTTCCTCGAACGCCTTTCGGCCTTTACGACTTCTCGGACTTTATCGTGACGAGCTTGCGGGACGACGCGCTGCATCCCCCTGCGGAAACATGTACATATACATATATAAGACTCTGACTGCTGATGCAAGGAATGCCGCAGAGCTTTGACGAACGCGCGCGGCCGCCTTATCATCGTCGTATTAATAATACGTTGAATCACTTTACGTTTCGACGGGGGCGTTTCTTTTTTAATTGAATTTTCGTTAATTTCGAAACTCGCCCCGCCGGAAATGAGTTTAGCGCGGCGAAAGAAAGAGAGAGAGAGAAAAAAAACGAATTTTCAACTTGAGGTCATTCTCGATCGATAAAAGTCGCGTCTTGACGTCAGTAGCACGCCGTTTCTTTAACTTCTTATTTGAGTAAAAAAAAAGAAGACCAGAAAAAAAGGCAATACTCCAGAATCAGTTGGTCTATTGACTGTTGGTCTGTTCGACCATGCGGCTTCTCTTCTCCCCCCCCCCCACGTCCTTTCGGTGTCTAACCAGTTTCTTATGTTTATATACTTTCATCGCTCACTGCGCCACGTGCGAGATGTCCCTCCCACAATGACTGTTTTCTTTTTTTCTCTCTCTTTCTCGTATGTACGCTTTTCTTGCCGTTCTTATTCTTCAAGCGCAAATGTCTTCTTTATCATTTGTTATTTGACTTTTTATCCTCGAAGTATGTGTTATTTTTAAAATTCAAGCGTGTAGGTATTTTAATAATCGACTTTCCTTTTAAACACCAGCCACGGAGCTTTCGAATCTTATCCACTCGGCGCTTGCACGTTTTTCTCTCTTCTCAATGCGCGCGTTCGCCGCCTGATTCGCAATAGCAACGCAAGATTCGACAGTGTCCAACGGCAGTTGATTAATCATACTCTCGACACTTACTTTAGCAGCCGCACAAAAGCCGATATTAAATCACATCCGCAACTCGATTAACCCATAAAAACATCCATCCGATCCGATTGCACCGCGAGAGAGGAAAATAAAAAAAAAAGTGACAAAGGACCTATGCAGTTCGGTCATAGATAATAATTGCTCCGCACAGCCATCCACGCACATAAAAAAAATCATTCACGAGATAAGAAGCGTGCGCGAGCGCGGTCCGAGAGCTCGCTCGCGAGAACGCGCGCGTGACAATTATATTCGAGGCGCGTATAGAGCCCCGCGGTCCGAGGGGGGTGGCGTGGGGGGAAGCCGCTCTTTTACGCGGCGCGCTGGCACGCCGGGCACTCAGTCCGTCTCTCAGCTCCGCCGGGTGACGAGCTCTCGCGCAGGCCGACGCGACTCCTCTCTCTCTCTCTCTGATCAACCGAGAGCCTCAGAGAGCCGGCCGAGTGTGCGAGGCAGTGAGCAAGGGACGCAGAGGATCAAGGCGCCTCGGCTTATAAGGCTGAGTGCGCGGCTGGACAGGCTTACACCCGGCACTCACATCGGCGCTTGCTCGCTTCGTCCGGCTGATAGCAGGAGGCCAAGCGCGCGTCAGGATGAGGAGGGCCGAGGAAGTCCGCGTCGGCGGATACCAGGTGCTCGCCCTCCTGCTGCTCTCCATCAACTTCATCACCGTCGCCATGAACAATGCGCTTGCACTGTTCTACAGGCATACGCCCAAGTTCTACTGTCAGGTACACTTGTACATCCTTGTGTGTTCTTTCTTTTTCCGCCCTTTTTTCGTTACTAGCCCTCGACTTTTATTCACCTTTTTTTTTTTATCGACTTGATATTTGCAATTGCATGCTTGTTTTTTTGTTTCCTTTTTTCCTAGTGTTAGTTTAGCGACTATATAGAGCGAGCAAAAAAGTTGCGCTGGCAAGTTTTTCACTTTGAAAGTGTGTCGGTTTGTCGAGTGAAAAACTGCAGAGACAAAATTATGAATGGACGCGCATAATGCAATTGCGAAGATACGGCGCGATTCAAACGGGGGGGGGGATCACAAGGTTAATTCTTTGTTTTCTTCGTTTAAAATGGCTTAACATTCCTTTTGTCGCGCTCGTGTGTACTTCCTATCTCTATTCGATTTTATTTCCCGATCGTTTTCGCCGAACAGCCGATTAACGGGCCGATTGTATAAGCTCGAATTTTTCTTCGTCCATTCACGTACAGCCCTATCTTTAGTTTATCATCGATCTAGATTTGTTATTTGGCATTTTTGCCTTGCCGATCGCACTCCTACGCCTTTTTTTCATACGTTATCATCTCAACGCGAAATATTCATCGATAACGCTGGAACTCGGACCTAGTTGACTCGTCTTTTTTTTCCCGTCACGCAGGAAGTGAAATTTATCGCTCTGTCTCGCGTCGAATTCCAATGTTTCGATGATTATCATCGGCTGATGATAACTCATTTACCTGCACCGAATTTTCGGCCAATGCCATTATGTGAAATTCTTCATAAACAACGCGCGACATATTTTTCGTTCTTTCGTCACTGTTCGCCGGGCGTATATGAAATCTTTGCGAATCATTTTATTGCAGCATCGATTGCAAGCAATTTTTCAAGATACAGAATGAGAAATTATAACGAAAGAAAAACAACAGCTCTACTCTTTGATCGGCATCAATCGAATTCGGTGGTTAACAAAAAGATAAGAGCAAGATCGTAACGATATAGATGTCGATGTGGAATTTAATAACAACGACTTCTCGTAATTGTAATTTTACATAATCCTCGAAAAAATCAAAAATTTTATTCTCACGTGCAGAACGCGAAATCGGCATGAAATCGGTGATACATGAATCTAATTGCGCGCCAAGCTGCCTTACCGGCATTATTAGACACGTTCAGCACGAGCGATAGATACAATTGCAAATATAAACAGGCTTAGAATAAAGTTGTGAATAGAACGATCCTTCCTGAAAAAAAAAGTGCTCCGTGGCTTCGAGGCGGTGAGATCGTTATGATGCCATAGCAACTGGGTGGTCTCCCGGCCACGTAATCCCATTAATTAACGCGCACTAGTATACGGCCAGGGTAAGCGTGCGCGCGGCAATCTATTGGCGGCGCTAGACGATGACTGACACCCGGGATTATTAATATTAAAGGCACGAGGGTGCCGATTCTCTGTGTGCGCGTGTGTGCTTTTGCGCGTCAACCGGCACTGGATCGCATTCGAAAATCGGCCGCTTGTGTCTGTTGCGAATGACGCACGAGCTCTCTCTGGACCGGCACACTCGCGATCGATTTGAATTCGCGCTTAGAGCGGGAATGCCGAGATATGGGAACCACCGGCTCGAGAATGAGAGGAGAATAAAAAATTCTCGCGCGAATTGCCAGTGGGAAAATTGTCCAACCTGTTGCTCTCTCTCGGCGCTAAGTGTGTATGTATGTAAGCTAGAAAGCGCGCGGACGTGAATTCCGTTTAAAGAGATGTGACAGGACTGTTTAATGCTTGGGAGTTTGCCGCTCGAATTCCACCGTATCGCCCGATAGCCTCTCCGCTAGCTTTTCAATGGGCGCCCCTCGCTCTCGAGAGCGCGATACACCGAGCTATTTCGGAGGAAAAAATCGGGCGATCGTTATCTCTCGAGCCGTACACGCGAAATAACCGAGGGGTTTTATAATGCACACATTCGCGATTTTCCCATCGCACATGCAAAATCGGCTAATGGTCATTTATTTATTCGGCCATTCTTGCTTAGCCAGCTCTTTTCGTTGGTGATTTTTTTTTAAAAACTTCGTTAAACGCTCGCTAATATATCTTACGACCGAAGTTAATATAACGTAACAAAGTAATAAAAATAAAACGTTATTTTACGTTAATTTAACGTTCCATTCGTAACTGTCTTATTTGTTTCAAGTTTTACCGCGGAAAAATAATTAAGTATAGGCTCCTCTTGAAAGCTAATAATAATAATGCATCATTCCTAACATGACTTCCATAATAGCCGTCGTAATATTGATAATTACTGGAGTACAGTTTCCGACCGATCTTTTTCCAACGCAAGTCTGCACGTGTCTCTCTCTCTCGAGCGAGTTGCATAAAATCAATCAATTTCGCGATTTCAATTGGAATTACTGTCTCGCCTTAAAACCGCAGGATTTCGAAATATAATTAACGACCGCGTTAAATAAGAAAAAGAACAGAAAAGAAATAACCAATATCGTTCCGATGCCGCAGTATAAACCTCCTGTCGTCGACAAAGCGCCTATTAAAAGGCTTCTTAGCATATTAATCTCATCGAACTCGCGTGAGTGAGATGTTGAAAAATCAGCAACGTAAATCTATCACGCGGGATAAGAAATATAATCGAGCGCGCAAATCAAAACAAACATCGATTGGCAATAAATTGCAAAGATAATGCGCGAAATACATGTATAACGCATATCGATATAGCCCCCCTCTCGATTGCCGAGAGCTTTTTACGAGCTTTTGATACAAATTAGCTTGTAATGCAAAAACGACATAATCGTCGAGCGCGCTGTCAAAACGATCGCTTATGTATTTGTCAGGCTGAGATGTATATGTACCGGTCACTTAAGCTCACCACTTTATCTCCAAGCGAGCTATATGGCTCTCTCTCTCTCTCTCTCGTGTGTAACGCGCGCTTGGGCTGACGCTACGGGCATAAATCTTGAAAAAATTCTCTCAGCCCGGGAGAGGATAAAGAGTGTTTGTTATGCAAAACGCGTCGCTTTGATAAATAGCCCGAGCTGTCATGAGAGTCGCACCTTGAAAAATCGAACAATAGCTACACACACGCATATACGCGGGCCTGTGCGACAAATACAGAATTCCCTGTAAATCGTCTTATCGCGCTCCTCCGTCCCGCAGCGGCCAAGCCTGTAAATTTTCAAACGCGCGTCACCGATTATACATAGCGCCATTGTCGCTTGTCTCATTAATCCGAAAAAGAAGAGCGCGAGCAAAAAAGAATTGAAATAACATTACAATAAAGATACATCTATGCTGTACACTCGGGAGAGAAAACAAACGCTTGTGCTCACTCGAGTGCCATACGCATCTCGAGATATTCCGGCGAATCCGTTTGGCTTTTTTTGTTCCTTCCGAATTCGTATAACCCTTGAGAGCAGTCCCCGTTCGGCTCATGTATATATACGCACGTCTAAATAAAGTTTGGCGTCGGCAGGAAAACGGTAGCCCCAGCGATCTCCATATCTAACTAGACGATCTCAATGGAAATCGTCCAAGCCTAACGCAGAGCCATCCTCCTCCAATACTCGTTCCGAGAACTGTCTCTTGACCGAGTCAAGCAGTCTCTCCCCTCCCCAAATAAAAATCTCTTTCTCCCATATGTATTCCATTAGTAAAGGCGATCGATCGTCCATGTGTGTGTGTCTGGGTTACAGGAGAGCGACATGGCGAACGTGAGCAACCGCACGTACGGCTGCTTGGCCGCCGGTACCAGCTGCCCCGGTGGCTACGTATTCGAGGCCGTGGCACTGGGCAGGCCCTACCACGAGCGCAGCGTCGCCACGGAGTTCCAGCTGGTCTGCGAGCGGGGACACCTACTGCGCTCCCTCACCGAGATCTACTTCGCTGGGCTGCTGCTCGGCGGCCTCGTCACTGGATTCCTCGCCGATCGCATCGGCAGACTGCCCGTACTCGCGATATGCCTCTATGCCCAGGGCGTCATGTCCATTGTACTTAATCTCGTCGAGGTGAGAGAGATGTATTATTATTTTAAGGGATTATTTTAAGAACAGGTTTTCGGGTTTTTTTTCTTCTAATTTTAGTTTAAAGATAATTTAATTATTTCGCTGGGCTTGAAAATAGAGGGGAAAAAAGGGGTAAATCTCTATTTTTAAACTTTGGAGAGAGCCGAGTCGTTTTTATCGAATATTTCGCTTTTAAAAGTATACTCGAGTCGACGAAGTCAATTGAGCTGCAAGAAAATGATAAGACGTTATTTGTGGTCATAAACTTCTCCAAAGCGACATTTATACACGCACACAAACGCGCGGAGCTTTTAGAAAGTGCTTGTCCGTCCGGTAGCCAATGCGCGGATTTCTCGTTTATCTTAACGCAAGTGCAATGTTTTGGAATTGTCAGGCATTATGCAAATCGACGTGATTAGTCACCCGCGCGCGGAGACGTTTTTTAACTTTGCGAATACACGGGCGCGCGTGGGCGCGTTTATAAACGAGGAAAACAAATGGTGAAAAATACTAAGACACTCAATTATCGATACAATGTCATTAAATTATTATTATTATTTGAAAAGAGAGAGAGAGAGAAAAAAAGTCCACTCATTTATCGAGCGTATGAATCAGTGCTGGATGTCGCGTGAAATCAACAATCGAAAAATGACTTTGCTCTTTTCGCGCAAAACAAAAAGCACAAAAAAAAACCACAATCGTTATATTAAACGAAAATCCTGTCATTGTCAACGATGTGTCCACAGACGTTCGAGCAGATCTTAATCTTCCGCGGCCTGCAGGGCTTTTTCCTGCAGGGCCTCGAAAGCTCGACTTTCGTCCTGTGCATGGAACTTTTCCCGGCCAAGCACAGGACCCTCGTAGCCCTGGTAATGCTGTCGATCAGATCGCTCGGGCTGGTCATCATGTCCGGCCTCAGCTTCGCCATTCCCGACTGGAGAATTTTGCAGCTGATAGCCTGCGTGCCGACGGCGGTAACCGTTCTCTACATTTGGTAAGCCGCTTTTAAGCTCTCGCGATTATGCGTGCCGTCATTCTGGGAAGCCGATCGCTTATAATCCGGCTATCGGTTGCAGGCTGATCCCGGAATCTCCGCGCTGGCTGCTGGCCAAGGGCAAGACCGTAGAGGCGGATCTGCTGCTCGAGCGCTTCGCCAAGTACAACAGCCTGTTGGGCCTGAGCGACTCGACGGAGCCGCGTGGTAATGGTAAAACCAGCCGCAGCCTGCCCGACAACGCCAAGTTCGCCGATATCGAAAAATCGTTGGTCGAGTCCAAGAGTCTGCTCACCACAGTGGGCCTCCAAGGTAAGGGATATTCGCATTCGACGCCGATAATCGATGGACCAGCCGGTAATAATCGTGATTTTTAACAGGGACCAAGGAAGAGCCCGCGAAGCCAGAGAGCGAAGAGACGAGGGTGGCGGTTAAAACGTCGGACGAGAAGAGCGGAGGAAAGGACCGGCCGGCATACCAGTTGGTAGCGGGCCAGACGCTCGATGAGAACGGCACGGCCGGCGCCGGATACGCACTCGCTCAGCCTGGTGTTGTTGGCTTTTTGAAGTCGCGATTCATCGGGCGCACCTGCCTCCTGCTCATGTTCGCCTGGTGAGTCTTCGAGCGCAGCTTACCGATTTTCGTTTCGAAAAAAAACAAAACCGCTCGCTAATGTTCACATCGAATGGACAATTTCAGGTTCGCTTCGTCGACGGCGTTCCACGGGCTGGTGACGCTGCCGCAGCGCTTGAGCACCGAGCGGCACGTCTCGCTGACGCTGGCCGCCGGCATAGAGATCGGCACGTTCCTGCTGAGCTACCTGTTAGCGAGCTCGCGCTGGACCGGCCGACGCTGGGCCCTGAGCATCGGCCAGATCCTCGGCGGAGCGGCTTGCCTCGTTATCGCCGTAATCGCCCTCAACTACAGTCCCACCCTGCCCCCCACGATGCTACCGCACTGGCTCGGTAAGTCTACGTTACACCGAGGCAAAAGCAGTCTCGATCCTTTCTATACTCGTATGTGCGAGTCTGTCAACCGGAGCTGTTGTCGTTGCAGGCCGCACCAGAATGGCACTGGTGACGCTCGGCCGAGTGTCGAACATTGCTTCCTTCTTCATTCTCCGGCTGGTCATGTCGGAGCTGCTGCCGACGGTTTCGCGAGCAACCGGCGTCGGCTTATGCATCGGCGCAGAAATGATCGGCGGCCTACTTATGCCCGCCATCCTCCTTCTCAACAGACTCGTGCCGGTAAGCATACATATCATCTCGAAATCTCTGTCTATATACGCATATGCGCGCGATTTATTTATTAAGCATTTGCGTATATGTGCGCATCGCTATATACATATGTATTAATATTTATGCGGCTCTTTGCGAGTAGCGCAGCGTCACGCGCTCGTATATGCAAGAGACGTTATGTAGACAGTCTGGAATGCTTGAGATAGGAGAGCACGCGCTTCAGTGGGGATATATTATATTTATAAACGACAGGTCGATTGATGTTTGCAGGAACTCGGACGACTCGTTATTGGCCTCTCCTGCATCTGCTCGGGTCTGCTGGTGCTGAGACTGCCGGAAACGCAGCGCACCGTCTTACCCGACACCGCCGACGAAGCTAAGCGGCTTACGCGCAAAAACGACGAATAGATTATTGCAGCCGATCGCTCGAACGCGTAATACGTATATATAAATCGAGAAAGAGAGAGAGATGGAATTTCCAGCCTTGCGGAATGAGCAAGGGGACTTTGTGAAATGATAATCATCGATTGACACACCGACAATGAAACGCTTGTTGCTCTTTATATATAGGCTTTATTAGAGCTGGAAAAAAAAATAATCGCGAATGATGGAAATGACATTTTTCGTTTTCATTTCCCTCTCGTTCGTTTTGTGCAGTTTATTTATTTATTATTTTATTTTTTTTTCTTCAGCTGTTGGACACACGCGAGCCTATTTATACCGATTGTAAATATAGGCATAAGAGATAATGTGGCTGAAAAACCAAAGTGCGCGCTTGTAAAAATACTTAACGTTTAAGCAAACCTCTTTTTTTTTGTCTCTCGTTTTTGTTTTTATAAGCGTAATTTTGTAAGAGTATGACATTCCTATATAGTTATAACACGATTTTAGCCAGTTTTTAATTACGCTGTAATGACTTTTATATGTAAAATGTATATCGTTAATGCTAAGATAACAAACTTATTGTCTTAAATTAATATTTATTTTTTACTCTTGCAAAAAGAGAAGACAATTGTAATCATGTGCAGAAAAATAGGTTTTTTTTTTCAAGATAACAAAGCAATAGAAGAAGATAATAAAAAAAAATTATTTAACACTCATATTTATTATAAAAATGTATGAAAGTATTAAAGTACAACTTTGAACCTTATTCCATGAGATTTAACCATGTGTATTAGAAATGACTGTCATAGTTAGAGAAAAAAAATCTGTGTATTGTTGTTTGTTTTTTAAATATAAATTTTGAAATTGTAGTTGAAATTGATCATTATATTATTTTTAAACATAGATCTACGTTTATTTTCACTGAACCTGCAAGTACCCAGTATTAGAATAGATATAATAATCTTCACAAATAATAATACAAATATAACAAAACTGTTAATTCTTAACAAATTCATTAAATTATTCAACCTTGCGATATAAAAATTTATGTAGACAAATGTGCAAAAGAACAAAACTTAATCATCAGGTTCAATAAAATCTATACAATTATTTGTAGAAGTAAATCTAGTTTTGATAAAATGAGAATCAAGAAAAGAATAATAAAATTAATAAAAAGATTTTGTATTTATCACATTATAGTTTTAAAACAAAATTTTAATATGTATAAAACACCAACAAGAAGACAGAGGATGATAAACTTGTAAAGCAAATATTTTATGGTATGTGATATTTTATTTAAATCTAAAATATAAACACATTAAAAAACGTCTTGATCATTATTTCGTAATAGGTTGACCCCACAAAGTTCTTATAGTTTTTTATTAATGCCTTTCTTCCATTTAATACTTGACACGGTTTCAACTCTCTTTGTCAAAATTCCATTAGGCCTGCATAATTACTTCCTAATTTGACTCGATGAAAATAATCAAGGTTTGGCAACTCCATTATTGGCAATTTGTGGCATTTGTTCAGCAGCTGTTTGTAATAGTCTTGTACGCTTTCTTGTGTAATGTTGCCACAACAGAATTTGCTGATCATCGATAAATTTAGTACATTGTGAATTGACTACTTCTCGCCTAAAATGTTCATACTGTAAAAGATCAAGGAAGTACAAGCACATAGGATACTTGAGATACTTGGCATATTCTGGTTCTTTCCAATATATTAAATACTTCAAGTAGTTTATGAACGTTGAATCTTTGAAGTAGCCACGTTGAGCTAAAACTACAAAATGCAAAGTTAATAACATTTCATTTTGGTAATTTTATAATAACTATGTAAAAGTACAAAAAAATGTTTACTTACAATTCAAGTAATTTGGGTTAGCTAAACATTGAACAAATTCCAGCTCAACCTGGAATCGCATGCGTTGCTGATCTTCAGTCTCTGGTACTCCTATTTAAAAAGTAATCAAAAATTTCTATTGAATATATTGACCCTAATTAAACACCATTGAATAAAAAAAAAAGAACGAGCTCCTAAGACGATAAATTTAAGCGTTGTTGATATTTACAAAATTCAAACATAAACAATATTTTAGGTTAGTTTACCTAACGAGTACAAAAAGACTTACAACAGCGTTATATTTTTCAAAATTATTTGTGTACAATGAATAATAAAAAGAAAATATCAAATAAAATGTTAACAGCAATAAATGTATTACAAATGACTTACCGTTCATCCCAACAAATGGATTCTTCGTTCACGAGATGTTTATATTCACGACGATAAACGATTCATATTACGTCGACGCGCGCACGAAGAAGACACGGCGCCGCGTCTCCGGCTTCGGCCGCGATCGGAACTTCGGCCCGCGAAACGTGATGAGCGTTTTATTTAGCCGATTTAGCGTAAAAAGATGATCCAAGAAATGGAAAAAATGAAAAACTAAGCTCTTTGCAATTTTAACTAAAATAAGAATCTACATAAATTCAATTTGATTATCATATCGCAATGGTGTAACGTGTGCTAGCGTAACGTTTTACAGTAGCGCGTATACGTGTAACACTATATATAGCTATATACATATGTATTGTTGACGCCATTTAAAGATGGCGCGTTTATCGGGATCCGAATCTGAGTTCGTGGAATTCGCGCCTTTGGCGCCGGCAACTCGCGCGCGTTCCCCGTACACATGTAATCTACTTACATACGGAGCTGATAATTAATTACCTATATATTTACGACTAGTTATGATTCCTTTTGATGATGTTCAATCACTAAGCCAACCTGTGTTAATGTTACAAACGCAATGTATGCAATTGTATGCAACGAGATAGATAAAAACATTATTGTTTATATGTACATTTTATCAAACTGACCTGAAACATAATAGCACATTGCATGCGCCTTACCGATGATAATATGCTTGTTCGCTGTCTTGCTATTGTTATCGTTTGCAATCGTTGAAGATAAAAAGAAGCGATCTTTATACACGAATCGTATAAAATCTGCAGCTTCGTCAAAATAAATTTCAACAAATACAGTTGTAAATCCGTACTGGCCGCCTTGGCTCGGCCCGTGTCGCCGTATATTACGCGGAAGCCAGGTAAGCAAGGTGCGCGCCGCAGTCGCGTTACTTCGTAACACGACTCTATCTCTCACTTCTCCCGCGCGGCCGTGCGCGCACAGCAACAACACCGATAATATCGCGCGCGGCGCGGGAAGGTGAGACGGCCATATACACTGTGCGTGGGTGCCCCTCTCTCTCCGCGAGCGCGACATGCCAGCGGGGGGAGGGAGAGAACGCGAACATCAGCGCCGCCGGCTACGTGGGAGCGCGCGCGTGGCTTTTCCATTTTGCTATACCGGAACGCTTAGCGGGGGGCGGGGGCGGGTGGACGTATATCGCGGCTTGCCGGGGGGAACCGGAGCTGCACACTATAGGCCAGTCCAGCTTACGCGGGCGGCCGTGAAGCTGCCGCGCGACTCTCCTCCTCGGGGGACCCGGAAAGGGTTAGGGCGCACGTGGAAGCCGGCATGCCGGAACGAACGACCTGGCGACAGGCAAGCAAGCTGACGTAGCCCCCCCGGAGCAGCGCCAACGAGAACCGGAGCAGCAATCTCTCGAGCTGCGGCTATGGAGTCGCACGAGTGAGGGAGCGTGTCTTCAGCTCCGAAGCCCGCGCTTTCTCCCAGCTTATCTCTCGCTTACGTCCTCGTCGCGTCTACATATAGCTATACGTGCGCCCCAGCTATGTCCGCGGAAAATGAGCCGAGCACGCCGACGAAGAGGTCGAGCCCCGAGCGCAGGATCCTCGGCGAGCTCGGCAACTCGAACCCGGACTCGCCCACCGCTAATCTGCGCCTCCTCACTGCCCTCGCGACTAGTCTCAAGAGCGCGCCCAGCAGTCCTTGCCGAGCCTGTGCCGAGGCCTCGAGCTCCAGTGATATACCCCAGGCCAACGTCACGCCTGCCCAGCGCCCGCCCGAGCCCAGCTGCGTCAAGCTCCTGCCCAGGAAGGAGAAGTCCCTCAGTCTCTTGTGCAATAGGTAAGCCTCTCTCGGCCCTCTTATCTGCCTCGTTCTCCTGACTAATTCACCTGCCTTGCAGCCTCGATCTTATTTTACCGTTTTTACAAGACGTTTTCATATTATTCAAAGATTTTTATAAATTTTATGTTAATTTTTCGAAAATATTAATAGATAAATTTTTATTTTTAGATTTTTAAATTTGTTTCCACTACAAATTGAAGAGAATACAAAAATGGAAATTTCACTAAACACAACTGCCCAAGCTCTTGGTACTGAGAAAAGAAGAATATATGACATAATAAATGTCTTAGAAAGCTTAGAAATGGCTTCCAAAGCTGGCAAAAATCTTTACTACTGGTATGGACAGTCACACTTGCCTGCAACTTTGGCTAAGCTAAAAATGTCAGCAATTGAGCTTGGACTTGAGAATAAAATTCAAGATATACAAAAAGTCAACAGAGCCTACATAGAAAATTCTTGTCATTCATGCGGTAGCTCTTCATCCAACTTGATGGTTCCTCAAAGTCCAGTTGTTAATTACAGTTTTCCTGACACCTTGGATAAAGAAGATAAAAGCTTAGGGGTCATGTGCAGGAAATTTGTTATGCTCTTTCTTGTTTCTTTAAAGGTACAACATGTAAAACTTATTATTTTTTTTGAAAACTTTTTTAATAATTTATTAAATTTTACTGTATGTACAAAATCAATTAATATCATCTATACTTTTTTCAGAATGGTGTTATAAATTTAGACATAGCTGCAAAAGTTTTAATTAATGAACAAGAATCTGTTGATTCCAAAAGTAGTACTTTTCAGTCTAGATATAAGACAAAAGTTAGAAGGCTTTATGACATTGCCAATGTTTTATCAGCCATTGGATTAATAGAGAAAGTTGATTTATACAATTGTGTTATTAGAAAACCTATTTTTAAATATACAGGACCTACTGTTGACTGTATTAATTATGACACAGGTGTGTAATTGAATAAGCAAATTTTTAAATGTTTTTTTTACTAATTACTTTTGCAATTATTCAATTTTCTTTATTTATACAGACACTACAGCTCTAGTGGGAATGACTACACCAAGTAAAAGAAATTCAGACACTTTCAAATTTCGTACTTTAAGTAGATTATCAAGACTGTATTCCAGTACTCCATCTGGAAATAAACGCGAGCCTAGAAAAAGAAAATTATTTGATTCAGGTAATACATTTATACTTTTGAATCACCGAAATAAGAGCTTGAAAAATGATTGATAATTATTTTATTCCTTGAATATTTTAATTACAGATAGTAAATTCGAACGTACACGTAGTTCGCCTTGTTTAAGCGCAACTCGTGCCGATAATACGCTGTTTCATGTCGTAGAAATGGAATATAAACGCATGAAGTTCAGCGAATCTAAACCTAAAGTCTGTACAACGCTCTTCCCACGGCATAGTTCTGATTCGTGCATCTCGCCGTCAAAAAAAGATGCTAGCCCTTTAAAATCTAGAAGTCCCAACGTTTCTGAAATGGTTTCAAAAGAACCACAAGGAAAAACCTCGCCTGTGACTCTGACTCCAGTGATCAGTAAAGAAAATCTAGTCAAAGAAGTACCATGCAACATGGTAGATGTTACACCGACTATCGGGACTGTACGAATAAATGTACCGCTCGAGTTGAAGATTACACCGTTTGCAACACCGTCTACTCAAACTAAGGCACCCAAATTTGTGAAGCTTTCAAAGCTTGACTTGAAGAAGCTAGTGCCTATCTCGCATGAAGATATAAAAATGAAGCTGTCTTCCTTGAAAACACCTGTGACGCAGACAACGACAAGTACGTCACAAAAGTCGAACATTTCGGTTCTGACACAAATACCTACACAAGAAATTTCACCAGGTGAAATTTATCAGTGCAAAGCTATTAGAGTAGGTAACACTTTGCAATTTGTTCCAATTAAGAGTAAAAGTGATAATGGCTAAATTTTAGCTGACAATACCAATAGAGTGTAATTATAAGGTTGTGCCTTAAATTTCACATTTTTTTTAGACTTTTTAAGTGTCTAAAATCTTTATGAATTTATGTATATAGGTATAGAGATTTTTATATATATTAATGAAATTTAATAAATTTATATCATGCACGTAACATTGAACAAACAAAGTTACATGTATAATATTGCATCAAAGAGCAATTATAATCATCAGTCACGCATTATCTATAAATAAAATGAAGACATATATTTATTAATGTTACACGGCAGCAGATTAGTTATAAGGTAAAATTAAGTCGCTTTTGTTTCACCAAAGCATTTATTGTTAGATCTCTTGGGTTAGACTGTTATACATACAATTCAAAAAGTTTAATAATTAATTAAAAAAAATTTCTTGATCTATTTATGTACATTTATATAAAAAAAATCATTTTTCTAAAAAGTATACTAACAAAATGTTCTTTCAAAAATTGTATTATAAAAGATAAATCTAATTATTATTATTTTTTTTTTTTTAATTATAGAGTTTATATGGGTTACTTTCAATCACAAAAGTTTACAAAGAATTTTAAAAATGTATGAATAAGTTTAAATTCTATTGTAACACAATTAATTTACAGAAAAAATTTCTTTATTTACACATTGTTGTTTAATAAATGTTTTTCACCCAGATGTGAGTTTTTATTTTTAGTATATAATATACTTGTATGAATTAACAAAAGTGCGCTATTTAACATCTTACTTTAATTAATTTTAATAAACTCTGTCAAGTCCTTCAAACTCCAATTTCTCATCAACTTTTCCATTTATTTTAATGGCATTTATCCTTACCATTGTTTGTTGATATCTGTAAACTGCAAACAAATTGAAATAACGTTAAAATTATAACAAAATAAATGACAGATTATTAACTAAGATTGACTCTTAGAAATGAAAAATTCTTCAAAAACTGTGAAACTTTAATTATAAAGCATACTTACAGTGTATCCTTCGATACTGTTTTCTTTTCCTAAATCTAAAGTGCGTAACTGTGTGTGAAAAAGTCTTGTCAATAACAGTTGCATCGACAGTAACTAATTCTCTGTTGAGTATTGGCCTGCCAACCAGTGTGAAATCTGTGCTTCCAACCAGCATGACTTTTTCAAGATTAATCTGGTCTCCAACGTTTGGTGGCCAGTAACCGCGCACGACTATGAGATCACTCTCCGTGATCTTGTACTGTTTACCGGCAAGATATACAATGGCAAACAACCGACCCGTCGCATCCTCGGCTATTTGTCTGTTTATTTCCGCGCAAACCTCTGTAAATAAGCTTCGGTCAAGCCCAAACAATCCATTTTACAAAAGGTCTAGTAGACACCTTACCTTTGCCAAACCTTTCATCCTCCTCCGAAGTATTCAGCTCTTTGACCACGGGTTCCGGGAACTTCCTTGCCCAGGGTAATTGCGTTGCCACGCCCTTGAGCTTTTTGTACGACCTGAGCGGCTGTTCCCAAAGATTCGTCGGGGCTGCAATACAAAAACAAGCGTGATTACGAGTATTAGTGGTAGCGGGAGCTTGCGGCTCCGCGTTTTCAGGTTATGCCCGCGCCTTGGCACTTGCACTTTGACACGCGACTATAGGACACTTACCCAGGAGTGCGGGCCGTGACAGAAGCTCCGGGGCTCGATTCAGTGCACAGGCACGTATTCCAAGACTCGCGAGCCGGGTGAGGTTCACGAGAGATGCCATGCCGAGACAATCACGGGGAGACTGTGCGCCTCTTTTTCCGGCGTCTGCTTTCTCGCCCGCAGCGCGCACGCACGTGAATAACTCACTTCGTATATATATATGTATTTACTAGTACAGTAACCAGCAAGTGTGTTGGTAAGCAAGGCAAAGTGGCATGCTATTATGTTTGTGTTTTACGACTGATTTATTAAGTTTTGGGGATTTATAAGGTAAAAGCTTTAGCGCGTTGGAAATTTTACGGCTTCATTTAGTGGTGTTGATGATTGTTATTAAAAAAATTTTTTTGTTTTGATGAATTATCTTGCAGATCGGCGGTCAGAGGTTATATGTAAGGCTGCAGTGTTGATCAAGTTATGACTGTACTTTAAGATTTAGCAACACCAAGTAACTTTAAAGTAAGACAATTAACATTATTAGTTATTTAAAATTAATTACTCAAGATGTATCGTATATTAACTTGACTTTATTTATTACAGTTTTCAAAATGCTCCAAAACCTTGCTGTCCGCTTGCAATGCTTAATGCCAAAAAGCAAATCCTTTGTAGGAGTGCTTGGTGCCTTGCAGTGTGCCCAACAAAATCAAACATTTCAACAGAATTACATTCACACTTCAACAATTAATCATAAACAGGAGCCTAAACATTTTCTTAGTTATAATAATATAGTATTTCCGCCACAAAAAGAGGGTGAAGAAAGAAGGCCTGCTGTAAGTATTTTATTATTGTATACTTTTTTCAAATTTAAACAAGAATAAATTCTTTTATTTGTCATTTCAGTACGTTTGTCATCAAAAGTGTAATATTAGATACACACCTAAAAAAATGTTGTATGTAACTTGGCTGGTTCGAGGTATGACTGTTGATGAAGCAATAAAACAGTTGAGTTTTGTACCTAAAAAAGGAGCTGCAATTGTTAAAGAAACTATTCTAGAGGCTCAAAAATTGGCTGTGGATAAACATAATGTTGAGTTTAAAAGTAATTTATGGGTTGGTTAGTATTATTTTTATCAGTTTGAATATTTTATTAGTTTTAAATCAGTTAATATTAATATTGCTAAAATTAATGCAGTTCATATTATAAATACAAATTTTTATTCATTTTATTTACTAGTCAAAAAGAATTCAAATAATGAATTTTATTTTCAGCGGAATCTTTTTGTACAAAAGCATTTGTGGTAAAAGGCTTACGAAGACACGCAAAAATGAGGCCTGGAGAAATTAGATATACTTTCTGTCATTATTTTGTCCGTTTAGAAGAAGGAAAACCTCCTAAAGATTATTACAAACTTGGACACAAGAATGCAGATGAATTGTTAGAAGCATGGAAAGAAAAATTACGAAAACGCAAAATTCCTCAATCGTTGTAATATTTTTTAAATAAAAATAACATTTTAATATCTGTATAATTTCTGTATTATTATTGTGTTTTACAATATTATATTGGGTAAGAACATACAAAAACATGTATTATCTTTTAATGAAATTTTTATTCAACCACCATATCACATACAATGTTGTTGTCAGTATTTACAACTTTAGCTTAGTTCTCCTCCAGTGACGCCTCTTTGCATTGTATCTGAAAGAATTTTAAAATTAAATCATTATTTTAATAGTTATTCCTTATGTTTTATGACACAAATATTGAACACAAATACATAAGAATATTTCAAGATTGAATAAAAAAACAGAATAAAAATTAATTTTTATACATTAAAATTGCACGATAACATGCAAAAGTTTATTTGTAATTTAATAATATCATGTAACTGAACAAACACTAAAAAATATTTCTAAAATTGTTACATTATGGTACTTTATAAAACGTTCAATTTAAACATATATGTTTGGTAATGTAATGATCAATACCGATTAAAAAATTAATTTAACAATCATTTCATACAACGAAATAAGATTTGTACACAAGTTATTACAAAACATGTTCAACATCACAGTAACTTTCTTGAGCATGTCATTTGGTACAATCTTTTTTCCAAACCAAAACATAACCTTCAAGTCCATGTGTATTAAAAATTAGAATACCGGTCCAACATTCGTAAAAAATTCAAGTAACAAAAGCATCGACATTATCGGGTAATCCGATCACGCGAATTGTCTTGCAAAATAACGAAATAAACGATATTTACCTGATCGTGTTGCCAGTACGCATCCTCACCCACTGTGGAATGGGCCTGTTTTGTTTAAGCTTTTTGGCAAGCTTACGCTTGATGATAAACGTCTTGTGAGCCGACTGAAACGAAAAAACAAGTGAATAAACTAATGGCGATTATTATTTTGGAAAAATCCGCCCTGAAAATCGTCGGATGCCATGGATTTTCGTCGATTTTCCCGGAACACCGCTAAACACTCACCATTGCGCTCGGTTCTTCCAAAACGAAAAGAAGCTGAGGCAGCTTCACCTTTCCGCCGCGGCGTCTTGGAGCGTGGCGCTGTCCTGTATTTACTGCTGCTGCTGCTCTGCCGCGAGATGGGGACACCGGTATTGTGACCAGCCGCCCACCGCGCCCCTCCTCCTCTCTGCCACGGCGCTGTTTTATGCGCTAAGGCTGGAAAGGAGGATAGCAGTTTGACGTTCTCGGCATATGATTTTTGCCTTCTAAACTTTTTTATTTCAATAATTTTATGCTTTGGCAATTTAATATCACTTCAGATCCGTAAGTTTTCGTTGAGAGCGACTATGTATTGATCGTTTGTTTTTTATGTAAACGACAGATATGTATCGAAGGAATGTAGGTGTATTTTTGTGTATTTAAATGTTTCGTGAGAAGATATCATCGTAGCTTCTAAGCTCTCGCGTCACGACAGCTAGCTTATTCTGTAACAAGAGAATTTTTTCTTTTTTTTATATATATATATATACGTTGGCCACGATAAAAACGACGCGCTGTTCCAATGCTTTGTTTAACAACATTTTAAAAACACCTGACTTTAATAATCAGCGAATCGTCAAATTCGTTCTCATTAAACAAACAAAAAAAAACTCCGGAATCTTCGAAATCTTCCAAGCGTGAAAAAGTCGCGCGAATCATATTTAATTTCATATCGTCGCGTGCTCTTCCGACACTCCCTTTGCCTTCTCCCCCAATTTCAATCTCTCGCGCGTGCGGCTGAACTTACACGCAACCAACTCTTCCAAACCCAAAGGGAGCACACACATATAGGGCATCTGTTCCGCGATCGGCTAATCTTCCAATCGTTCCGATCCTTATTATCGAAATTTATCATAAACATCGGCTCAGAGAGGAATCGTCATCGCGAAATCGGTGAAGGTCGACAATACACGCGCGCACTTGTCTCGTCAACAGAGACAGCGCAGCCGCAAACGGTCTGTGCTGCGAGCTTCGGCAATCTCGGCACAGCTCGCGCGTTCGCTTTATCGTTATAAGGAAACTTGCAGCCCAATAGGCACGGGAGCCTCGCCGCTGACTCCGAAAGGCTCGAACAGAGACACGGCTGCCTAGAGTTTCCGATAAAAAAAAAAGGAAAATGAATCGAGGCCGAAGAGAGCGGGGACGATCTCGGCTTTACTTGAAGAGCAACTATACTCCGATCGGCAGGCCCGTTTTATCATTTGTTTTTCTCGTTTGCAAAATAATCGCAACGCGTCCTGTAACAATTTCCAATTCTATCCTCGAAATAAGTCACGCGACCCTTTCAATATCCACCCTCTCTTGCCTCGTCCCATATACCTTTTACATACGTATAGTAACATCCTGTCAAGGCCAAACAAGAGACAAAGAGTGTAATAACGAGGGTGGAGAGTAGCCCCCGCCCTCGCCTAATCAATTTGCAGCATCGAAGTGTAGTCGTCGTCTTCTTGCGAACAAGCCTGCGCGCTATATATAGTGACGCAAGCGTTTATACTGCCGGGAAGCCCGTACCGACACACATACATAGACAGGCGAGAGCAGGGCATTACACGAGCTTGGGATTAACCCTGGCTATGTGCGAGAGTGGAGGGTCCCCCGCTCTTCTCGAGGCAGAGTCGGCAAACAAGACGCCTTTGACGCGCGTCTTCATTTGGCCTATGCCCATCTGACAAATAGCCGATCGGCCTCCTTTTACGACCACTCAGATATTGACGCCGAGGGTTAATCGATGGATATATCGTAAGAGTCGACATTTTGGGGATCTTCCCACGGGGAAGTCCCCGATGATTATGTTGTTTTTTGCTATTTTTCGGTATAGGATATTTTTGCGAGGACTGTACCTTTCTTTTTGCGACATTAAGAAGCGGCCCGTTTGATCTGGGTTGAAATTTGGTCTTGTAAATTGGTCAAGTTTTTCTCGTCGTAATTAAGTTAGTTAATGGGGTCTATTAAAATGTCGAATATATTGTAATTTAAATGAGCGTGGAATCTCCGCGACTTGTTTTTTGCTTTCGACGATGGCTTGGGTGATTACGACTGCGGCTTATTTGCATGATTTTTTAATATAAGAAATTCGGCTTTGGGGAAATGTATTAAAGTTGTCAACACCTAATTATAAATGAGAGCTATAACTATATTATTTCTAAGGATCTCGGTGATTTTAGATTGGACATTTGAAATATTGGAATGCTCGATAAAAGTATAAGACGATGTCGAATTGCAACGTTATTATAAGTATTTTTTTTTCTTCGCAGCTTGACATAATTTTCGAAATTCGTACCGAGTTCACGATAATTCAATAACATCATATATGCGCATAATTGGGTTAAGGGTAATTTCACTGGTATCGATGTAAATCCAAAATTAATTACTTATGAGTAAATATCGTTTATTAATGACTGATTGACAAATTAGCGTAAAATCCATTCTACCATGTTGTGCATCTACCATTGCAGCTCGAAAAAAAAACAATTTAATAAACAAAGCAGTCAATGACAAATTTCGAAATTTATGTCATGTTTTCGTTGCAATACTGATCAAACGTTTATTGCATTTAATTTTTTTGGAGCGTAAAAATAACATCGTAAATTTATGTGGGTCAAATTTTTAAAAATTCATTTATTCATCATCGTAATTATCTTTTACAATTGCAACATCGAATACACTAGCTTTTTCGATATTTTAATCTCCAACGTTTGTAAACGTTTCCAGACATTTGTCAAACAACAAGATTGTTGTACGCACGTAACTTTGAATTGTGACTGTACGTAAGCAATTTGAATTTCATAACTAAAATAACAACTTCATTTGCACTAAATTACGCTGAGTTCATACGCTGTTTTTCATAAGAGGCCTCTGACTCAGTTGATCAAATACACGTAATACTTTAGAATTTATGCTGTTTTGTCGAATAAAGTACCAAAAAAATCTTCTTGCTATGGTTCTAATAGTTTATTCATCCAATTCGCGATGGTAAGAAATTATCTCTAGTCATTCTCTTATGTTTTTTTTAATTTTTCTTTTATATATTATTATAGATGCAAATTAATACACGAGGAAAATTAGCTCATTAAAGAAATAAAAATTCCGCTTATTCCACACTTGTGGTTTTGTATCAACAGCAATTTAAAACTTTCATTGGATCCGCCTTTGTTTAATACAAAACTTGATTAATGCACGTACTTATTTTTAAAATTGACGTATTACGCTCTTCCACCCCTTATCAACAGCTGGCGAAAAAAAAAATTTATTACGCCAGTATCCGTTTTAAACCATATAAATAAATCGACAAAACTTAGCTTACAGCAAAAACTTACTTGATTTTGTTAAAAACCCATCAAACCGGTAAAACTAAAGGAAAGCTATAGTTTTATTAAATTGTAAGTCAAGTTAATGAGTTGATATAATTAGGGGTGTCTTATTAACGAAACCTTTATTGATTAAACGCGTTCTTTTTTCAGTTCTTTGCGATGAAGTCGTCAAAGATACTTGTATTTTTCCTTTTATCGGCCGTGCTTGTTCTAACGGAACAGGCGGCTGTTGAAGCTAATTCTTCTTCTACCGCTGCACCAATTGAAGCGCGTAAACGAGATCTTTACTATACGGACCAAATTTTAGTACTTAGACAGTTCAGTAAGAAGAACGACTCACAGTTGTCAGGCTGTGAAATTCAGCGATACTAGTAAGTAAAACTTGAAAAGCACGTTTAAATGATAAAATCAAAATAATATAAGTTTGTTCGAAAGTTGCAATTTTTTTTAAATATGTACTCATATTTCATATTTTGAAATATAAGTACATATTA
Source organism: Anagyrus pseudococci (assembly GCA_030522585.1). Taxonomy (NCBI): domain Eukaryota; kingdom Metazoa; phylum Arthropoda; class Insecta; order Hymenoptera; family Encyrtidae; genus Anagyrus; species Anagyrus pseudococci. The sequence continues at coordinate 67,894 of JAPYYQ010000102.1, forward strand.
CAACAATTTTATGACAAATTTATAAATTACATTACATTTTTTATTACTGATAACGTATATTAGTAAAAAAAAAATATTTTAAGTTAATCAACAAAAAATACACGATGTAATATTGTTACAGTGATCCGGTTGAACTGAAAAAAATATTGAAAGAGACGGAGGAAGAAGCTGCAATTGAAGCAAAACACGTATCTTATGAACAACTTAAGAATTTAACGAAGGAATGCGATGCTCTTGACAATACAGTCAGTCCACCAAAACCTGGCGAAAAAGGTATCATCGATAATTTCATTACTTTTTCTTTTAACATATTGAATCACACAAAATGATTGCACGTTTTGTGAAACTTGTGTAATAATTAAATAATTTAGTTGTAGCCACGAAATGGTGCGGATACGACGGGCCAGCCGAATCTTATCACGATCTTGGTGAAACACAAATCACTGACAGGTACGTGAACATAATGCTTTTAAATATTATGCGTGACCGGATTTTAGTTAAATTTCTTTCCTTTTATAAAGATGCTGCCGTGCTCACTCTCTGTGCCCCATTGTTGTCAAGTCACAAGATACTAGATACAACCTGACCAATAAGGACCCAATATTTCCACGGTGAGTTTCCATGATCATTCGCTAAGAAAAGAGACAAACGTAATTGAAAATCGCTCTAAAATAATTCGTTTACTTTGCAGACTTCTTTGCTCCTGCGAACAAGAATTTAAAGACTGCCTTTTGGAAAGTAGCTTATTAGGAAACTGGATAACCTTTACTTATTTCAACCAAATCACCGAATGCATTGCTGGTAATCCAGATGCAGAACAATTGAAATTCGACAAAATCAAACATGAATGAGCTGAAAAAATTAATTTTTTCCTCTGCTACACATAAGTATGTCATTGATTTATGGATGTTATCCAAGTGATCAAATGCGTAAAGTCGAGCCGAACAGGCACAATACTTTTTACGATAAAAATAAGCGGCTGTGGAACAGCATAATTCAAAACAGTCCAAGACAAAAGTTTTTATTAATTCGAAAAATAAAACAACTGCAGATCGAATTGATAATTATTCTCTTATGTAATATTTACAAAATCTTGCAATAATAAATAAAAATTTGTTAAATATTGACATTAGTTAAGTATTTTTTATTTGTACAATATGGTCGACAATCTATGCAGCAAGTACTTGTCCAACTTACAGGCTCGCGATTTCCATAAACTCCTGCTGCAACATATTTTTACTTCCAATCGAATTTTCGCGAAAATATAAATAGACCTCACTTTTCAACCGTTTAATTAAATTATGTCAATTTAAAAATATTAATATTGTCACTGACTTTTTGAAAAACTATAAAAGAAATGTGAGTTTATTTGGACGAAAAAAAGGACAAGATAACTTCGTGAAAGAAGGGAAAAGAATATTATAAGAATAGTCTTAGGACACAATAGTGATTGCCTAAATATTCAGGCTGTGTTTTTGGGCATACGAGCGGATAAAACAAAGAGGCCGTTATTAGCTTCGTTTCGTCTAGTTAGCATCTATACAGATGCAAAGCGCGCACGCGTTCGAGATGGAATCACTGGTTATGTGCCGGCTGCTCGAGAAAGCAGAGAAATGACAAGGATGGAGAAAGTACGGTTGAGACGCACGGGAATCTCTCAAAGATTTAATCAATAAGCATAGTTTTACGGTTTTAGTTTCTTTGTTCCTGCTAGACTCACATTTTATTCTAACTCACTCGTATTTTACATGCGTAAAAGTGTAGAATCGAAATTATAAATTAAGTATATTAATCGATTTTGTTTTTATGTAATTTCTGCATCAAGATAATTAAATTAGTACGCTTTAGCGACGTTTTTATCTCTATTTTCTTCTTAAATTGATTCGAGTTATATATCTCGAGAGTACATGGTAGAATCAACAAATTGTATACGTTACATCGATAAGCCGAATCGGTTTATTTTTTCTTTTTTTTCATTTTTGTCTCTTTTTCTTTTAACACGCGCTGCGATACGGACAAATCTTTATCGGATGTAGCGTTTCCATAACGCGAAGTGCCAATTACGTCGAGTTTACTGCAGGAAACTTCTCGTAAGAGCTCGATACCGATATACGGAAAGATGAAAACAAGCGTCGGCCAAAGCTTTGTCAACGCAAATGCAACTACAAATCGCGTATATAAAAACAAGAAAAAACATTGAAAAGAAAAGAGAGAGAGAGTCGGGAGGGGCGGCATGGTATATAAGTATCATAAATAACCTCGACTGAGAGGAAGAGGGAGTGTATACGGGGGTGCGGAGCTGGCAAGCACTAATGCTGAGGGAAGGGTGTACAGGGGGAGGCTTATGGCGTCGGGTTCTTGAACTTGGCGGAGTCAAGTTCACGCACAGCGGAGGGAGGAGGGATGAACGACAGGGGAAGCTGAACGAGCTGCTGCCGGTCCACGCGGGAGGGATAGCGCGAGCAAAAGCTGGCAAGCTGGCTGGGGCGCGCGCGCGCGCGCGCACGTTCTGCGGGGCTCTCTCGGAGGACGTGAGAGTATTGATCAGAAGGGTTTGCCGAGTAGCCCTCGGCGTCCCTTTTTTTTTTACTCTCCCTGCTGGGACTCTCGCTATATATACGATTAAGCGAGAGAGGAGCCCCGCGCATCCGGCCGCGAGCTTGCTCGACTTGCGCAAGCTCGGTCCTATGGATGCCGCGAACGTGCGGCGTGTATTATGTGTGGGGGGAGAGCTGGTGTAGATTTAGCAGCGGGGCGTGGATTCGGAATTCCGATTTAAATTTTAACGGTTCGACGGATTTTCGGTGCGGATTCGATGGGCACGCGGCCGTACACGTTGATGTCTCCGGTGATCGAAACTGTTTTTTTTTCATGTGGTTTATATGTAACCGATGTATGAATTGGATAGGAAACGTATGAAATAATGTTTTATTTCAAATTTCTTTTTTCTTTGGGTCAAGTTATTTTTTGTTTACGTAGTTATTAGCGCGATATTATGCAAATAAAAAAAATTATCAGGCATAGAAAACCGAATGTTGATATAGAGTCACGAGATATCATTGATTTTTTAATTCGAAGATACCGAAGCGGCATAATCTTTCAATTAGCCAAGTTTAACACCCTATATACACGATAATGTATTAAAATTTAATCCACTTATCCAAATTGCTCTTAAATAAGCAGTTAACGACCACTGGATTACTCCTCTCTGTATACAGTCCCACGCGGTTATCATTAAAATAATTTACCAAAATGAAATAGTTTCTCTCTATAATAAACAGCTACATAAAAGACTTTCGAACCAACATTTTTGAAATTCCTTCATTAACCCACCGTGATAAAACTCCAAAATTCAAATAATTTTCCGGCTTACGCCCGCAGCGATTAGCATAAATTCGTAAACGTTTTTCCCCCGTTCTCAATGATCCTACTTATCTCGCGACATTTTTTTTCCAACGCGTGCGCTCACGAGAGCGGGTAGTCGAGCGAGGGAGGGACGTTAAATAGCTGAAATTGCATGGTTAAAAAGTTCGCGAGGCAAACGGCTCGAGGAGCTTGTGGGGAGGGATGAGTCGAGAAGAGATAGCCGCGTGCTCAATTTACAGAAAATGCTCTTCGGGTTGTCGGACCCTCTGGGCCAACGGATGACACTGGAAAGGGAAGATTTTTCTCTCATTATTTGCGTTTCCCTCGCTCTAGCGGGTTATTATTATCGTTTCGTTTTATTTGGCAGACTATTTCGAGTCGGCGCGCTCTCGTTGCTTATTTAATTAGATTTCATGTTGATTCAAATATTGCCGGGCGAAAAGTTTGACTCGACTAGTTTGTCGGCAGGGTAGACTGTTAAAAAAAAATAATAAAAGGTAACGAGTCTCTAAATAACGTACTGCATTAAAAGTTCGTAAAATTAAATCTGGTTATGATTAATTTCTGGCGAATTTTAAAGGTACGTGTATTTTCGAGCTTGTGTTCGTGCAGGTAATTATGAAACGGCTTAGATTTGTTGAGAAGAACTAACCAACTACATGTCAAAAGTATAAATATTGAAAATTCTTGAAGTTTGTTATTGCCGAAATCATGTTTCGGATTCAATGCGAAATATCGAATTCTGAGTAATTCGATTATAAAAACTTTGACTCTTTCCGTTTCGTGTATTTTGACCATTTCTTGTAAGGCGTTCGTTCGGACATCGATTAATTTTTTTTTTTTTGATACGTATACGTGTTTATCGAAATTGTTATCTAGTTTAAATATTTGAATTTCGCGAACTCCGTTGACAAATCTCGTATATTGTAAAAGAGTATAGATATTTTGACTCGTTAAAAAATAAATAAATAAATGTCAATCACCAACGTGCAACTAATAAAATAAAATAAAGTCGAAAACAGAGTTTATCAAAAAAGCCTCTCTTTCCTCTCAAAGAAAAGAGAGAAAAAAAGAATTTCAGAAATAAAACTTGCAGGGAGCGCAGGAATGCCAAAGATCCTGGAAAGCGTTATGGGATAGCCGTCAGGTCGCAGCTGGCCCTGTGGGACTAGCGCGCACATATCCTATCGGCCTCGATGCCACAGCTTTTACGAGCGCTAAAAAAGAGAGAGAAAAGACGAACTAAAAAAAAACAGCTGGCTTTGGTCCAGGCCAGCAGCATACGAGTATATCGGCAGGTCTTAGAGTCAAAATCGGCCGGCCGAAAACTCGTTCCCGGAGCGCGCGAGTATACGAGCGAGGGGGTGTGGGTAAAGAGAGAGAGAAAGAGGAGCAAGCAGGAGAGGAGGTGGGAGATATGCCGGGTGCGCGCACACCGGCTATCTCTCGGCGCACGTGGTGTCTGCTGCAGAGACAGAGAGTGTGCCGGCTTCGCTCGCTCGCTCCGTCCTTCTCTGGTGCGAAGGGCTCGCGAGTGCGCGCGCAGAGAAAGGGGCGAGAAGCGCGGGTGGGGCAGCGCTGCCGGCTCTCGTGTTCAAGAGGAGAGGGGCCGGGGGGCCACAAGTCTACGCCGCGCTCTCTCTCTCGCTCTCTCGGTGGCGTCGGCTCGCTTTCCTCTCCTCTTCCTCCCTACTACTCTGCCGGCGCGGCCAGCCGCTGGAGAAAGAGAGAGAGAGAGAGAGAGAGAGAGAGAGAGAGAGAGAGAGAGAGAGAGAGAGAGAGAGAGAGGACCGGCGAGTCTCTCGGACTGCCTCGACGCTCTCGGTGGCCGCGATGCCGAGGCAGTTTGGCGTCGAGTCGACGAGAGCGAGGAGCTATACAGAGGGCAGGCTCTGTTCTTGCCGCTATTACACTCGCGAACGCGCTCGAGTATCCACACACTCGGTCTTGGGCAGTCTCTCTTGCTCGTTGCTCCAGTAGTGCACCTTCGTATCCTGTACAGCCTCCGCTAGCGAGATTCTGACCTGCTCTCTTCTCCTCGTTTCACACCTGCTGTATTATTGTACGGAGCAGCAGCAGAGCCGAAGCGCCTCTCCGACTTTTGTTCTCTCCGCACATCGAGGGAAGAAGGACCTTTAGACTCTCCCTCATTGTCTGACTGCTTCCACCGAGGGCAGAGCGGCAAGCCACCTCTGCAGGCTCCCCAGCCGAATGAACGGTGAGTATGTATACGAGGGATATACCCCTGCGCGTTGCGCGAAACCCCTTGCTCGTGGGGGCCGGCGTTTCCGGTCTCTCTAACCTGCATGTAGTCGCACACAAGCGCACGCACTCTGCTCCGTTGAGTTTGCGGTGTTCGCGGGGGTAGAGGCTTATATATCGCCACTGCGCCCGAGAGCAAGCGTTCTGTGTCTCTTCTTGTACGCTATCCGGCTTCTCTTCTCGCAGTTCGTTTTTCATTGTTCCGACAGGCTTGCTCGTCACTGCGAGATCGAGTCCTCTTGTTTGATATCGCGACGAAATTTACAAATTTCGTGTTATCATTCGTGAATCTGCAGTTTTTAGAATTTTTGGGCTGCCCACTGTCTTGTTTGCCAGTTTTGCACGTTCAATTGCCAACATTATGGAAATCGAAGGGGCAACGAGTAAACGTAAATGTTTCGCAGGTGTGTTGGCTTCGTTGTTGACGATAATTATAAAATTGAAAACACTTTTGATACAGTAACCTTTCAGATTTTAATGCTCTGTTTTCTTTCTCGATCAATTCCGGCTAGATTAGTTTCACGAAAAAACATCATTATTTTTTTTTTGGGAAAAAACTGGAGTAAAGACTATACGGGCCTCGTTCGGGTGAAATGCATCGAGTTCCACGAATAGCTAGGCCCCTTCTTAAGAGCCCACGTATATCATCTGTAGTATCTTAAGTGATTTTTCTATTAGGGTTAATTTTACGATCTCGCTGAATTTCTCTTAATGCGTCTAAGCTTATTTTACCGATCCAAGGATTATTTTAGTTGAGTTAATGAGTTGCGTAATATAAAGTACTATAAAGTAATTGACGACGGACTTATTGCTGGGATAGCCGAATAATGTCGTTACTAAAACTATACAAGTGTATTTTGCGTGATTCAAGGTAATGTCGTTATTAAATTAAAGTCCTTATAAAAATAATTCAATTTTCATAGATAATAGAATTAAATGTCATTGGATATCATTATTGACAATCATAATTATTAACTAAAAAAATAAGCTTATTTAAAAATTGATGTATACAGTATTCTCTCACATTTGCAATAAAATAATAAACATTTATAAAATGCAAAAACCGAACTATACTCACGAGCGAAAATCCAGAAAAAAAACTCGTTTGACCTTGAGTCATAAAAAATGAAAAAAAAACTTTTCTTTATCTTTTTAATCTAACACAATGATTAGCAAAAAAAAACAGCTTTCAGTGTCAAAAAGACGCGCCGAATAAACGTCGTATATATCGCGCTCGGAATGAAATGTCACTCTTCACAGCGAGCGCGCGGAAGACACTTCATCGTCGAGCCGCATGAATTTAACACTGGGTAGGCGGCGGAGAGCAGACAACTTGAATTTCGCGTCTCATCCTATAAAGTTCTCGCTCCGAATTCCCCATTGCGACGTAATCGTAGCAGCAAAGCGCGGCGCCTTTTGACTTTCCGTCAGTCTCGCTAAAATGATGATAAGCCAGAGTACTCGATGTTTCGTGCGCCGAGTGCGTTATTCAAATCAGTAGAAAGCGCGAGTATAAGGTGGGTACCTACACGTTGAAAACTTGTTCGGCGTCGCTAATGACCGCGAAGTAATGTGTATACGAAAAGTCAAAAGGAGCGAAAAGCCAAGCTAGCGGATGTTTTGATTTTTGATCTGCACGAGAGAAAGAGAGAGGCGATACCTGCGTCGCGACGAATTTCCGTGAATAATGCCTCTCTCGTTTTATGTGCTCTCCTTATGTCGCTGCTGCTACCTATGTCCGTCTCTGTTTATAATTTCAGAAACATCAACAGGTTCGTTAGCCGAGCCCGCGACTCGTCTCTCTTTCTCTTTGTATACATTTGTTTCGTTTGTTTCGTCACGCCAATTGTGCGGCCCGCGGTGAAAGTTTTGTGTATACATTAACGTATTGATGAGCACGATTTTGTCTGCTTCTTTTTCAATTATTCAAATTGCCCTCTCGCCAACCCCTTACTCTCTTCTTGTTTTCCGCGGTTTTTTCCTTTTTTTTTCAATACCGGTTCGCCTCCGTTCATTATTTTTTTTTGTTCTTTCTCTTCCCAGCTTTCCACAAGTGCAAATAGCCGATGCCGTTAAACTATTTATTAGTTGAACGTCCAACAGCGGAATGTTCAAAGAGTTTTATTCGCAGTTTAATAGACATTCCTGCGTTGGAAAATCGGGGGATTTTTTTTATACGATTGTTGCGTTGCTTGGATTTTGATAAATTTTATAAGTGCACGCTTGTTTATTTATATACGGAGAAAGAGCAAGCGATCACCCTAAAATTGTTTTTTTTTCCGGATTTATTATAACGACTGCTATAGTGTTTTCAAACGACGCCGGTAAAGCAAAGGTCGTAAACTCGAAAACATTTTGTTGAAGATTTAGCGCTGAACAAACGTACTTTTCGCAATGGTCGCACAGTTAACGTGCGCGCGCGCGCCCAATAAAAGACCTCGCGAATGACACATGTGCAGTTAAGATTTTTCGAGCGTAAGCAAATCTAATTATCGATAGAAAAGCCGAAGCGGGAAGCGACGCGTGAGCTGGGGTGGAAGGGGATATCCACTTAATTAATGCAATAAAGAAGCTGCGAGAAGAAGGAAGTAGGTTGGTATTCCAAAGCGATTAATTTACGGGCGAGTCGTAATATCCGCTTGTTACTCTCTTTCTCTCGTACTCGCGCAGCCTTCGTATTAGCAATATATATATATATATTCCCCGGAAAAAAGTCATCGGCGTTTTACACGCCGCTAAGGCCTAAACCGCTGACAGGTGTAGCTCGACAAATAAGACGGGAGAGAGAAGAGCGAGAAAGGACTACCGGTTATATGGCAGCGAGAAAGAGCCGATGGCAATAAATCCTCCTCTCTAACGCCCGTAAAATCTGTCAAAACATTAACCGAGAGGGAGCGCGGCGCAGGAATAGCGCGCGCGCGCGAAAGCATCTGTTGAAGTCGGGGCCCGCAGAAGCTGCAGCCGCGAGAGGACGTTAACGTTTTCACGCTCCCCCTGTATATGTACCGCCGGCTTCATCTTTGAGAGCGCAAGACTTTCGGTCGTTAAATCCCCCCCCCCCCCGGCGCGGCGACAAATACGAGAGAACCGCGCCTCTGGCGTGTATATACTTATAACGGCGATGCTTAAGTAGACCTGCTCTCTGCTCGACAGCCCAGTGAATACACACCTCCTCTTCCCTTGGCGTTCCTCGAATTTCATACTTTTTCAAATGCGTTTTAACGCGACTCTTTATATTGTTCAACTGGATAATTGCTTGTGACAAGTCGTTAAAAGTACCAATATAGAATGTTTCATTGGATTATTAGCGCTTGAGGGTATCTTTGAATTTCTTCGCTCGTCTTCGCTTATAAACGAGTCATTTGAAATCTGAATTATTGCGTTTCGTACGAATCTATTATTACGCGTTGAAAATCGACGCGTGTGATTAGTTTAACATTACGCGTCGTTTTATCACTTTTCCTTGTGTTTTTCTCCCCCTCCCGTTTAATTGCTCTGCGCGTACGACGTGTGTGCTACTGTTAAGTTAGTCACGCTAATGCTCAGGCTGATAATTGTCTACAATTTAGCCCCGATCAAAATGATCCTACAGCCCAACGACTCTTTTCAACTGTATCTCCGATATTAGCGCGAGATTTACACTCGGGTCGTAAAAATTTGCAACAAATTAATAATCGCTGGAAAATAATATTTTCCGATACGAGTTCATAAAAGAAAGGATAATGAAGATGAGCGAGCGAGGTCTGTCTGCCATCTGACAAATTAGACGTATGTATAGTTGAAGAGAAATTTGTTTCCGATTGCGAACGTAAAACGCTAATTTAACCGCACGAGAGTAGTTAGCAAAAGTGCGTAGAGTCACATTTTATTCGCGACAGTTGTTAAAAAAGAAAAAAAATAATAACGAACGAGTACGACATCTTCATTGTACGTATGTCTGTACAATCGCAAGCACACGCGCAGATTCTCATTACACACAAAAAAAGTTGAAAAGTCGACAAATTAACAGTCTCGTGGAGATACGTATGCATCACGGGCAAGCGATTTTTTTGACCGAGTGTACTCTCGAGTGCGAATCGAGGAAACTTTTTCCTTCCGCAGCTTCCCCATAATAGTCCTGTCTCTCCCTCTCTTTCTGCTCCGCCCCTCATCATCCCCGCAGTATTCTCCCCCTCGTGGAAGCTCAAAAGTCCGCATAAAAAGGAAGGAAAATATCCGCCGAGACACTCGGGCATTAATTAAAGGAAACGCCGAAGCGGGAGAGTTTTGGTATTATATTCCGTTATAAGGATCAGCGTAACAAGAAAGAGAGAACGACCGCGGATCGTATCCCTTCGTTGGAAAGGCATAAAAGAGAGAGAGAGACCTTTTGCCGGCTGTCGACTCGTTATCTAGAGGAAGGGCGAAACTCTGGTAGGAGGTCGTTTGCCCCTCTCCAAACGGCATATAGACGTAAGCACAGAGGGCACACCGAGCGATAAAGGGAGAAACTTTTAATACGCGGCATTACAATTTTGCCCTCTCTAATCATCAATAATTCTTCTTTCCCTCAAATTCCTTACTTCGTTAATTCGTTTTTTCCTTACCATAAACGCACACCTGTGCGCGCGTAATGCGCTTCGCAGCGAGAAACGATAGCTTCCATTGTGGTCTCGTGTTCCTCCTTTGGAAAATCACGAGAGCCTATATGCTAAACAGTCTCAATTGCGTGCCCAGTGTAGAGAGACAGCCAAGTCGGTCAATCGTTTCTAATATTGCAAACTGGCACTTCCGTCCCGGGCAAAATAAAAAGTTCAAATGCCCTGTCAAAACTCAAGCGCGTATATATTTACATCACACGAGAGAGCGAGTACAAGCAAGGCTGTCCAATAATCGACGCTAAGTACAAACGCTGCGGGGCTACGAGCCGCTTCGTCTCTTTCTCGAACGGAAGAAAAGTCATTCGGTTAATTAAGCCCTCGCTTGTATACTCTTCGCTCGTAAATAGCCTTACGTAACGCCGAGCGGCGATCCCTTGTATACAAACACGCTCTCTCGGGCTCCGAGGGCAGCGAACGCGGACCTACTCCCTTTTGCATCGGCTCGAGAAAACAATGCGCTTTCACTCTTGCGCGAGAGACGCTCCCCCGCGCGTGCCCGATTTCTGTCTTGCCTTCTCTCTCTGTGTATACGTTATACATGCAGCTCTCGCCAACACAACACGGGGTTAATTTCCGTGCGCTCTCGTTACGAGACAGCCGGGCCTCCTGGTTAACGAAGTGTTTACAGGCGCGGAGACGAGCAATCAGCATGCAGGTCCCCACCCTGTACATATCTGCCGGCAGTTCTCTTTTCTTGGAATGATCTTATTTCGAGTTCGCTGCCGATTTTTCGATTTGCTGTTCGCGCAGTGTGATATACATGATAGCAAAAAATGAAGTTGCGCAAGTTGTACGGAAAAAGCGTGCGAATTTTTATGTAAGACAGCAGAAACCCGGCGGTAGTAATAAATCATAATACGCGCAAAGTCGTGCACACTTCCTATATACGGGGTAACCGATCTTCAGCGATACGATGTATATTTGAATGTATGAAATTAAATAAGCAGATCGCCTTGCTTGTTTTACCCCCCGATAAATACATGTGTGTGTGTGTATGTGCACGGATAGCGCAGGCCGCGAGTTAAATCGACTCTGTAACAAACGAGCGCGCACTTCATAATTTTCAGCCGAAGGAACCTTCTCTAGAAAGTATCAAGGAATCGTGGAAAGCGCGCGCGCCGCGGCGGCAATGTAAATTAGTCTAACGGAGCTGTGCTATATATCGATTTCACGAGGATTCCAGCTGATACTGCCCCGCTGAGAATTCTTTACGCCTCGCCGTGATTTCCCCGCTTACTTTCATCCCGGAGCTCTTCCAGACGCGGGCATCCATCTCTGTGGTGTTTACATATCTGCATCGGGTTTAACGCTTGCTACGGATTAGCGTCCGAAATTTCCGAGGCAAAATATATATATGCGATGTACTTTAGCGTGTATATATATATAACCAATTAAATCTGAGCGTGTATGAAAATGTCTGCGAAATTCTTACTCGACAGAATTAAGAGTTTTATACGAGATAGAATAATTTTTTTCTCATTTCTTTATGTTTATTTTATTGGCACATTAAGCATAATGATTTATAGGAATTTCGCTGGTGCAAAAGAGGAATTTTTACAAAATGGCAAATAATTACTCTTTGAGTGATTAATGCACTCGATTTTCCTAGTGAAAGCACTATTTGCATAGGCCGCGTGACTTTTTGCACATCTCACTTACCGCTTATCTAAAATACTGATTGGTATCTGACTGATAAGGCTTAATGCGCCCGCGGAACATTGTCGGAACTAATGCCCGGCTATTTTTGCGGAATTAAAGATATCATTTTGGCAAGTGCATTGCAAAAGTCGATTAACCCGCGCTAAAACTGACCAACAAATCGTTAAAATTTTAACCTTTGGATAAACGGAAAAATGTAAGCTGCGATTTATCGGGCAGGCTTGATTATATTTTACGAGTGCAGAAGTGAAACTGAAATTTTTTCTACAATTCCATCAAATGACGATCTTAAATTTTCTTTCACATTTTTTCCAGCAGTCCAGAACGAATAATGCGCAGCCTTTTTTTATTTCTATTTTTTTTTGTCCGTCTTCATTTGTACCGTGTCGTCCCCACGAGTGTGCCGTTTCTACTTTTTCCGGCTAATGGCCACTAATTAGCTTTGATGCGACGTTCATTATAGCTCTCACTTTGAAGTTTACTCGCGTATCAGTGAAGTGAGAATGTCTAGAAGCTAATGTTTTTTTTTAACCGAATACTGTGACGATTTTCGGATGTATGAAAACACAAGGATGTTGTATTCGTCGTATTGATTTTTCACTCTAGAAGTGCTCGTGGTCATTTGAGAAGTAACGTAGCTTTCTTTTTGAGATATGGCAATCGCGCCAATTGCTAAATATTATCGTCTTTTTGCAATTTTATCGGAGTCTTATCGTACGAAAACAAAGCTATTTATGTTACTCGGTATACGAGCATGTATTTTGTATTTAATAAAAATCTTACGTTTATTTTGAGCAGAAATCGAATAAAAAAGTATAATCTTTTTTTTCACAATTATGTAACTATTAAAAATAATAAAAAAAATTTATGTAACGCGCGATATTGTGTCAATACAGATAGTGTTTTTTACACACGTATATTGTAGTGGATTAGGATTATTATTCGTTCTAGAAAGATTTTGCTTGTACCATTGTTCTTAAAGTCTTAATGCATTTTATTCATTTTACAAGCGAATATTTGTAAAACAAATAAAACAATTTTTACAAAACATATCTCCAAGTTATCTAAATTGCTGCAGAAAAAGACAAAAAATTCGTGCATTTTAAGAAAACCCACAGAGAATCGCAGTCTCGAGAGATAAGTTTTATTCAATAAATCCGTAAAATACTTGGAAAGTTCGCCATTGCCATTATGGATAAAAAAATTCATCGAAAATTATTATTGCACGTTGCACTGAAATGACCAAAACTACGAAGCTTCTCTAGTTCAACAGTCAACGTAATCGTAATAAAATTAGATTGATCTTTGCTTTTGTACGTCATCGGAGACCGACACAACACGTCAATCTCGTACACCCGAACGACGTGAAATTTCCATTAAATCCTACATGCAATTTTATCTTTCACTCAACGCTTAACTTCTAGTCCGAAAACAAATTAGCCTCGTTATCAATTTGCAGTCCAAGTAAACAGGAATCCTTTTTTTAAAGCTGGGAAACTCTCTGAAAAGCTCTCGCGTGTAAGCAGTGCAAACTAACGCAATTAAAGCGGCTGAGGGCAATCGGATTGTCCGCGCCGAGTCAACAAACGCTCAGAGCTCTCGGTGGAAAAGTCAAGCGATCGCCGGGGGGGAATTTCTACGGCGTCGGGCAACGGCCTGTACGGAACACCTCGAGCGCGCGCTTGTCTTCAGCGGTGGTTGGACCCCCTGCTACTCACCAACTGCCGGCCCGTTAAGCGGCTCTTTCTCTCTCTCTCGCGCGCGCTCGGGAGCATAATGCAGTTGTTGAAGCCGCGTTAAAACTGTACTTCGCGCGGATTATCGCTGCCAGTTATCTTGCGCGCTATACGCGACTGGTCGAGGATGCGATGCTAAGTGGCCGGACGCGGAAGCGAAAGTAAAAGTGTACACGGCGACCTTGTTATCCTTGCTAGCTCTTGATGCTCTCTCTCTCTTTCTCGCAATGACTTGCATGTATGTGCGTTTAGGAAAGGATGCACGACTTTTAGTTCCAAGAGGTGCTAGAGGAATTATTAGGCGGCTTGATTGTTCTTTAAAGATGACTTATGGTTTACCGCGTAAATGTCGATGTTATAGAGCTGTTTGGGCTGTATACTTCCGGTTAGAGCGGGCGGCTTTTGTTTTAAAGAAATTTAGATTTATTGCTTTTGTGCGGTATTTACATTTTCATAAAAATGTATAAATTGTCTACGTAAGAAACAACATATTGGTATACACATTAAATATGTCGAATTATCTAATAAAAATAACATACTGTAAATGTCGATTAAAAGCTTACAATAATATGAAAGTCTTAACCATATAAAAATTTGAAAAGACGCACTGCGGAAAAAATGCTACAGTTACAAAAAACGAGAGAGAGAGAGAGGCACAGGCACTAAAAAAAAAGCCGAAATTGGATTTCGTAAACCGGAGTGCGTCAAATTCCTTAAAATATAACGATGGTATCAAGCAGCGCTAAAAGTTTACAAAATGTGCGGCTCTGCCAAAAGCGTAAAAATGTTTGAAAAAAACAAAAATTTCGCCTTTCTTCGGTTCACCCAACAACGTCATAATCGCGAATCTCGCAGGCTTCCTCAAAACACACGACATAGCTTTATCCTAAATTTGTTATGAAAACTGAAAAAAAGTCGCAATAACGCAACGCGACGGATAAACAAAACGAGAGGAAAAACAACGAAATCGCACATTTTATCAATGTCTTTCCCCATAATCTAACCTAAACTTCAGCGGGACTTGTGTCCAGAATGTATTTTCGTAATTTTAATTCGTATTTAAACCTACATACGAATTACCTCGTTCGTCGAAAAAGAAGGTAGATCGACGCTTCGAAGATCGGCACGTAGGTTAATTGTTATTACTATCAAGTTAGTCGACTACAATGCACCGCAGCTGTTCTCCCAGTCTTTGCTCTGGTTGCAATCAAACGCTTACCCGATAGGGGAGGCACGTGTCCAACGACTTTCGCGCAAGATCGGCCGCGTGTTTTCGAAACGTCCGATCGGATATCGGTGAAAAACGTGTGTATGTGTCGATCGAGACGACATTATAGCGCTCTGTACGCGAGAGAGCCAGATTGGATTGCGCCGTGGGGCGATACCTACAGTTCGTATATATAAGCGAGAGGAATTGATTCGAGGGGAAAATTATTGCGTTTTAGAGGATAAACGGCTTGTAAGTACGTGCCTTTATTGCGTCGCTCCTTTACCGACGGACTTGTTATTATCAATCTATTAATGGGCTATTATGGGAAAGTTGGACGACCGATTGACTCACTTCGCGGACGCGTAATTACGCTGCTTGACAAGTCGTTTTCGTCATTAACAAGTCTGTCCGAGAACCTTTGACTAACGACGAGGCTACTTGTTTCTCCGTTAGACATTTTCTATATACGTTTTTACTTCTATTTTATACACATGGATGAAATGTCCTGGAGGGGGTAACGAAACTGATACGGTTGAAGCTTTTTACGGCGGTTTTCGCGAAAAGATAATAGTCTCTCTTTTTTTTTTATTCGAGAAAAACGCGAAGCTCGAGTGTTCCAAGTCTGTTGCCCGGCATGACAATCGATTGGGACTATCGTGAATACGAGTAGGGATATTCGAGAGCGTAGCGGTTGATAAGGAATTACTCGATTTTATAATGGCGCTCTGGCTTCGCTCGAACGAACTTGATTGGTCGATATAATCATTCTAACGTGTGTACTTTGAAATGAAGTTTTTTTCCTTTACTGTTCCCAAGTGCAGCGAGAGAAATTAACTCGACGACAAGGCGGTCATTGTTTCCTCGTAATCTGCATAATCAGCGCGGCAGGCAGTTAGACGCGCTTTGAAACACTGCGAATTATTCAATTTAGATATAAATCCCCGTAGCGTATTTCTAATATGCAATACGGGCGTGCCGTTAACAAACGGAGCAAAATTAAAGAAAGAAAGAAAAAAGATTGAAGCGCCGCAATTACAGAGCAATTAATTTAATAAAATGCAATTACAGCCGAGAATCGGAAGGAAAACTGTTTTGTGTATGTGTGTATACGGACTGGCAACGATCGCATAGCACACATCTCCCGCGGAGCGATCGCGTTCGCGAGAGTCTCGATGCGATGAGGCAGAGGAGAGCCATACTGTAGACCGCCCGTTGCGCCAAATGAGGCGCGCTGGATCTTTGAAAAAAGTCGCGCGATTAACGCCTCCCGCAACGAGTGGGACAGGGTGGGGGAAGGCCGGCCGTTTTATCTAGAGAACCTAAATCGCTGGCAGCGCTTTCCCCCGCTCGCCACCTCGATATAGCTGTATAGGTACGTGCAACTGGTATATGTGCATAGGTGTGTGTGTGCCCGGCGGTCACGCTCCAAAACTGTCTTATTACATCAATCTTATTACAGCTGGTGCGCTGCGAGAGCTTTTTCTCTCTCTCTCTCTCTCTCTCTCTCTCTCTCTCTCTCTCTCTCTCTGCCCCCGCCCACCGGGGCCTCTGTGTACGCGGGGGAAATTGTGCTCGCGGAGGTGTTGAATGCGCTCTGTTTTCGCTTTAGAAATCGAGAAAGACGCGCTGCTTGATTTGCCCGCGGATATCTGTATACCTGTTTGCGAGTATGTATAGGAGTGGTGGGGTAGAGTAAACGAAGGGGCACACCCGCGTGCCTGGCATGCGGACCCAAGGAAATTGGATGGGCTTGCTTCTGTGAAAGAGGCGGAGGTTGTATGTGTGTAAGAGGGCAATGTTTCAGGTGCTTTTTAAGTAGGGTAATTGTAGCAGCAGCAGCTCGGGAATTAGCTGCGGCTTTTTATGTGGCTATAATTAAGCTCGTAGGCTTTTCGCTGATTCATTACGTTTGCAGTTGGATGTTTTAGTGTAAACGGAATTTCTTGTTTATTGACTGATGATGTTGGCTCACGCGCCTGTGTCTGGGTGTGTATGCCGTTGGTATGGCTGTCATAAATGTTAAAGTTTTGCTTTTCGAGCTTGGGATATCTTTTTTTTAACAAACTTTCGGTGAAATTTATTGGAATATCGTTTCTTTTTTCTTTTTTAATTAAAAATAAAAGGTAGAGCGAGGCCGCGATATCGAAGTTATAAATTCCAAGTAGTCAATTAAGGATGTTGCAGTAATGCTTCCATGTAACAATTTTGGTTATTTGTTATCCACTTTTTTTCTGTTTCAAGCAAATTTCAAATAACTTTCGATATTGTACATGAAAAACGTATTATCCTTGTACAAACGCTTACTCTATACGGTTAAAACACTTCGATAGACCAAACCTATAGAAACCAGCGTATGCAACTTGGTCGATCGTCGAAAAAAAGAAAACAAGTGAAATTACTGTATGGCAAAGCTCGAAAAACGTACAAGCGCGTGAAATTCAGAGCCGCGCCGGCAACGAAACATTGTAAAACCGACGGGGCTGCTGGCGCGAGCCGAGGATATCGTGGGATAAAATAATTAAGCGATGGATGCACGCTCTGTTTCTGCGTTTTAATTGGTTCCCCTTTCAGCCTCTCTCTCTCACTCGAGAGCTTCTCTCTCTTTGGTCGTTCATCGACATTTCTCCGGGCGTGACAGTATACACCAATTGACTTTGAAAAGAAAAAAAAGTTCATTTCAGGCCTTTGCTCGTTTCCTTCATTATCAATTGAGGCGAGAGAGCGAGGGAGAACTGTCATTTCTTCTCTCACAACTTTTACGTCTCTTACGCCTGATTGAATAATTGCCGGGGCGATTAAATTAAATTGTTTTTCCAGCATTCGTGTCTCGAATTAAAAATGAAGTCGCGCAATACGCGGACACACACACACACCCCCGCACTTGACAAATCGTTGCCGAGTTTGCCTTCTAATTATACAGTCTCATTGAAGCTCTTAGCTCGTTCCCTAAGGATTCGTCAACTGGATTCTTAGCAGTAGGTTCTCTAAGTATCCGTATAATTAACACGTAATAGGACCCTCTTCCGAATTTGGTTTCTTCTATTTTTAATTAAAAGTCAATTTCGATTTCGCCACGGCTTGTAAACTCTGCAATTACCGCGTTATCTCAATATATACCGATTACCAAGTTCGTCCAATAAATTAATGACACAAATTACGAATTACTTCGATTGCCCATGAATGACGAAACGAATTGTAAACTACGTCTAATTGAAAATTTCCAAACAGTCACCGAAAGAAACCAGCCACTAATCAATCTTCCGACAGACAGACTTTCCGTTTTGTATTAAGCCACTTGCAACAAAGTACACCAGCTCATCTTCGTATCAGTCTACTTTCGAAGCCATCCTTGTATACGCGACGATTATCCCTTATTAGCTGAGCACTCCCCGACGCAGCAGCTGTCGCAATGTAGCGCAAATGATTACGTACTCTCGTTAGCAATCGAACAATTCCGTCGAGCAATTGTTGCCTACGACAAATCGCGATTTGCTCCTCGAGCGGATGTGTGTAGATCGGCGGCGAGATATACGCGTTGAAGCCGGCCACTGCCCCTGTTTAAATGCGATTGACGGTTCAACGATCGAGAGCCGCGGGAATTTGATTGGCGCCTGACGTGCTTAGGAGAGAAAGAGAGCACGCGTAGTGATTCCCCCTTACCCTGGCGTCTCTCTCTTTCTGCGATGGAAAGGAGAGAAGGGGGAGTTTTTGCCTCGACGAGCGCCGAGGGCTTAATTAATTCGCTACGTTGGCTGCGGCTTTTGCCGCTGTCGGCTATCATCAGTCGACGCGCTCTCCTAGCTCGCCTCGCTCGCTTGTTGAATTTCGTTTGTTTGTTTGTTGACTCTGCTTTTGGGTGTTTCAATTCTTTTCTCTCTTTCTCTCTCTCTCTTTGTCATTTGGTGATGATTGACAGTTTGGTCTCTTGTAATTCATCTTTTATATGGTTAAGAGGCGGATGGGAATATTAAGTTCAAAATCTGATGAACGCACCGATAATTTTGATTAAACTTCACTTTTTGTTGATTAAAACGAGAAAAATTAATATTTTCTTACTTAAGGTAATTGTGATTATTAAAAAAGAAAAGAAAAGAGAGAAAATAGTGTGCCGAAGGTTCTGCGTTCCACATTTCATTTTGACTACATAAACAGTCCCATAAATACATGGAAAGTAAATTATAGGCGATACATTCATTTGCCATTTCTAACAGTATAAATTTTACCCGTCAATGAGATTGGAAAACCTAAGGCGTCTGATTTATAGCTTAATGCCCGCAATTTAGATAACCTATTAAGTAAGCCTTTGAAATTCATACTAGTTAATATCATAATTACAGACTGCTCCTCGAAACTTCTCATTTTTAAATCGACGCGCTTACTTTCGTTCGATGTACACCCATTCTTATTATTTCTCTTTTTTTTCTAATTACCAAGTTTACATGCCGAGCAGGAAAGAAAAAATTAACCGATCGAGCTCCCCGTGCGTCAACCAATCTCACCTTGATAATTAAGAGTAAACAATCGAGAAATGTACTCGTTAAAAAAAAATATAAGAGAGCAAGATCTCCAGTCTGTCTTAGTCGATAAACAAACAGCTCGAGTTGTAATCCGCACGTGATTCCCTGGGCTTCCGCGTGAATCCCGTAACACGCCTGCTCCATTTTCCACTTCCGGCTACAGAGGCCGGGGCGCCGCGGCACTGTGCGAACGTTAGCTAATAACACGTCCGCGTCGATGCACCAAAGCTCTCTCGAGGTGCAGAGTGCAAAAAGAAAAAAAATGCCGCGCGGCTGTACAAGAAACTGGGCAGCGAGATGAGAATGGGAGTAAGCGGCAGATAATAGAGGAACATCAATTGCAACTGGAATAAGAGCCATATAAAACGACCCCCGTGGCACGTGCTCATAACGTTTTCTCGTAAAATCTTCGATTACGCAACGATGTATACGGGCGGAGAGAAGATGTATAAGGCAGAGTAGGATAGGGGGTGGCTGAAAAAAAAGAGTACTGCGTTGTAAAAACTCTGCAGCAGCATTCCATGTCTCGAAAGTTTCCGCAGCTCTTTCTCTCGCGTATAACCTACACACACTATACGGGCAGGCTGGGCTTACGGTCCAGTTAGCCTTTTAGCCCGGCGCTTTTCCTCCTGCCTTCTTCTTCGTCTTCTCCTTCGTCCCTCGGTCGTTTTTCTTTCCGCGCCGGCGACGGGGCTTTCCTCGTACACTCTCCGCTTCCTTCCTCGCCGCGCGGGCCGTTTATTACGCGCCGGCGAGCGCGTCGAGCCGAGCGAGCGAGAGCGCTAATACGCCCGCTTATATGTACACACGTGCGTGCGCGAATGTACGAGCCGCTGCTGCGCCGGGCCGATATACGCAGTCTCTCGGACTGTACGCGCATGGTACAGCCCTACATGCGCGTACGCGCGCTCACGGAACTGGAAGGAACAATGCCTCGCGCGCGACTTCCACTCGGCCGTGACATTTTCAGGGCATGGCCCACTGGCTGCCCCCGCTTGTCCACCCCCCCCCCTCTCTTTCCAACCTTTCTATGTACTGACTCAACGTGGAGGCTTAGTTCGAGTAAACTCGGTATTTTTTCCATCGCTCGCTGCATTTCTTGATGTCGTTTAGCGTATTGGCGATATAAGAGCGACGCGAGACGCACGCGAGCCCGAGCGTGAATAATTTAGGCGTGCGAAGGATGGAGTGGATAGGCTATAGCTGATATAACAGCTCCCATGGAAATAATACCGATCGGTTCTTTATATACGCGGACAACACACGGCGTAAAAGCCGCGAATCGCACGCGGCTCGACGAAAATTTTCATGCAAAACGATTGACCGGAATCCCTGGAGCGCGAAGAGAAAAAGTTCGACGAAATAATCGATAGACAGCAGCGGCGCACAGGAGAGGCACAGGAGAGCTCTCGCGGACAGCTGGCATTAGGGACAGGCCGCCGACGGCACAATGTTCGCGCTCTGAATCCTTTCGACTTTACGTCGCGGAGAGAAAAATCTCGGCTCTTCCCTCCCCCAAGCCGCTATATAGCTGCTCTGTGAGACTGTATACTATAGCGCGACTGTTGGTACCCATCGTTCTTAGTGTATATATACCGCGACTTTTCCATCGACGGCTCGCGCCAGCATCTATATAAGCAGGCTTAATGGAAAACGCAAGTGCTGTTACGCTTCGTGAAGCTTCGCCCCAGAAGAGAGACGCTGGGAGGGGCGACCCCTTACTCGGCTTCCATCGTATTATCTCTCTTTCCTCTTTTTTTTTGCGACCCAGACGCTCTAACAATATATATTCCTGTGAGTAGCTTTTTTGACGCAATCAAAAGTATTCCACTTCTCAAGCACAAGCAAATGACACGCTGCGACGAAATAAAGTCGCGCCCCAACCTACCGTCTAAATCATTCGGCCCAATAGCGCGTCATTCAAATCAAAGGACCCCGTGAATGTTCGAGCAAGCCTGCCGATTGCCGGCGCCAAGCAGCCATACAGAGCGAGAGGGCGAGGCATATAAACACGCAGGGTCAGGAGCCGGTAAATCTTCATTAGCTCTCGCGGATCATAAATTGCTCTTGGGAGAGAGAGAGAGAGAGAGAGAGAGAGAGAGAGAGAGAGAGAGCAGCGCGACTACGCCGCCCACGTGCGTGCGTATACGACTTGGCGCCGCTTCTTCAAAGCCAACCTGCTTCTCGGCCTTCCACCACATACTCGGTTTTTCCACTCAATAATCACACGGACACAGGCTCACACAAGATAGAGAGTCCCTCTTGAAAGATAGAGGGAAAAAGAGGGATGGCCAGAGTCGTTCGAGCGCATAAATAAGTACGAATGAGCGAGGAACTGTCGCGTCTCGGGAGAAAAGAGTTTTGCTGTATATACGTCGGTCACTCACGTGCGCGTGTGGGAAGAGGGGGGAGCTGACTCTCTCGCATGCGTGCGTGAGAGAGACGCCCACGCGCGGGCGCGACGTACGGTTAAAGCGGCGGTGAGCGCGCGGTGATGATGGACGTAGACACCGGCGACGCCAACATGACGACGACTCTCTTTCTTTTGCTACATTAGCCCGAGAGGGGCCTTTTGTAATTGCTCCGTGTGGATACTCCGGCGACTTCCTCCTCCTCCTCTCTTTGCGCCGTATGTATGATCTGTCGAGGACTGGAGTTGCTCTGTTGGGACATATGGCGCTCTCTTGGAGTAAATGACACTTGATGCTCTTTTGTGAGTGTTTTTTTTTAGATCGAGGAAGTGCTGGGATATTGAATTGACGGGCTTGATTGTATACCTAGCTTATTGGGGATTCGTTTAGATGAAACCGTATCGACTTTTTCTTTATCTGTGGCACTTGAAAAACTTATAATGTGGGGTGTTGAGGGATTGATTGTTGTGTTTAAATCGTATTGCGAGCTGAGGATGATGATTTTGTAAGATGACGACGGGGATAAAAAAAAAATACGTTCTATTTCTCTGTAACGTTTTTATAAACTCTGCATTAATTTTTTTTAAATTTTTATTCAATAGTTGGATATTTATGTTGCCTATCTATTAGATTTGCAAGCATTTCCATACTAATTCCGGAGATATTTTTCATTTGCTCGCTTTAACGAGATTCAATAAATTACATTTTCCGCAAGATAATATATTACGTTAACAGCTGGTCATTGCTTATTAAGAGATGGATGTAGCTCATACAGTAATTTTGAGATTAGCGGTTGGAGATATTGAGCTAGTTTTTATTCACTCGGCATAAAAACTGGTCTAACGTTAAAAGTTGCTTCAACGGTGTAACGTACACCGACAGTAAATATTTGTTTTGTATTTAATTAGCGATGCGGTTTATATTTAAAAAAACATATTATTGTTTTTTTTTTTAATTTGTACCGCAAATACGTAAAAAAAGGTTCTTAAAATTCTAAATGAAGATGCGTAAACTGCAATACGTAAAATATTCATCATATTTCAATAGCAGATTTATATCTATGAATTTTTATTTCAGCAGCGTAAACTCCATATATCAAACCGTACTGTATTTCTCTATTACGCGTACGGCTAGTTAAAATATTAAAAATATTTCCGGGGTTTTACTATGCCAATACCGTTAGTCTATTTTATACTGTTTTTATGATACTTTAAAATTGTCCATTTACGATGCGGTTGCGGTGTAAATTTTGAAACGTAAAAACATTCTTTTACATTTTGTTTTCTTTTTTTAAATAATTCTAAAAACCAATTTCAGATTACCGAACAGATTAGAAATTAATTACAGGGTACTTCGAGGATCTTATAAAATATATACAAGAATAAACTTTGTTACGTGCTTTTAAGCCGCATTCACGTTCAAGAGTAAAAAACGAATCAAATTTAACGATTCCTTAAATTTCGAATAATTAACAAATATATATCGCGCTAATAATAGCGTTTCCTGCGCCATCCGCGTAAAATTAATCAAACAAACATCCGCACCAAAAGAGCAAATCACTCGATTTTGGGTCTAATAAACCAAAAATCCATTAAAAAAAATACAGCATCGATCATTTTTCCCACCTTGTGTACGCCGATTATTAAAAACGACCAAGTATTCTCTGGGCACTTAAACCCTTTACATAAGGCAGCATAAAACGGAATTTAATCACAAAAACCATAAGTCCTTAATTGCGGGTTAGGAACAAAAAAAAAAAAACAATTCGGTGCGTTACATTAATGACAGCTTAACGTGATTTAAAATTACACAGTGTACACCGGCCGAACCGAGAGTGGGAGGAGGGGAGAGCATGAAAATACCGTGCGCGCAGCAGCAGCATCTATGCCTCTGGTGTACATCCATAAAAACTGACACGCAGCGCCGGAGAGCGATTAGTCGGCTCAACGGACGCGAGAGCCATAGTAATCCTGCAGGTCGGCGGAGATTCCACTGGCGTCAAATTGCTGGGACGCATGTTTTTCAGTGGCCGCCCGCTGAGAGAGGCGTCGTGTATAGCGGACCGACATGCGCGTCGCCGTTCCGTTTGACTTGCGAGCGCGCTTGATAATCGGCGTATAGACCTGCGCCTCTCTCTCTCTGTCTCGCGGTTTGTTAGAGGGTCACTGCGTCATCGACGAGCTAATATTCAGACATATTTTATGCGATTTTATAACGCTCGGCTTGGTTTTGATGACTTAATTTCACGATTACCTTCGCTCGTTATGGTCTTGGCTAATTTGTTGATTGAATCGTACGCTTTTATTTATAAACTTTGTATAGGCATAGCGGCGTTTTGGTCTTGCAAGTTTTCCTCGATCGCGAGGCTTAAGAGAGTGAGAGAGCAAAAAGTGCGTGGCCGCGTTGTTGATGAAAATTACGCGACGGTTAGTTTGTAAACGGCCTTTCCCGTTGAGATAATTTTATTATTGAGCAATCGCGACTGCCCGACTGTGGGAAAATTTGCGGGATTACGTGTGGTAATTGCGAAGAAAGTCTGAAGCGTGCGCTCTCCCGATTATTGATTTAGTATAGTATCTAGTGAAAAATTTATTATTTTGTTAAATTTTCTATTAAAACGTTCGTTTCAAACACGTTTACATACCATAACAAACTAATCAACACAAACGCATCATCGCAGAGAGCATCATCCCCGTCATCAGAAACACAGCACCAAAGCACCTTATACTTTCCGCGGAGAATACCAAAAGCGAGCCGTCGCTCCAATTCCCCGAGAGCTGGAAAATCGAACGGCAGCGCGTGTATACAGCGCATCGTGCGGCATTTAATTGCTCGCGTCTTAAATACCCGAGCGAAGATTCCGCGAACTAGCCAAGGCGGCGACTCGTCATCTCAAGTCGTCTCGGGACATGTGCGGAAAGGATTGAGCGGGGGAGGGGGGGAAACCGTCTCTCTCACACTAGACAAGTCCCTGGTCGCGGCAAAGTAGCCGAGCGCCATAGCCGGATAATCTCTCCTCGGATTTCCAGGTCAGCGCGTGGCGGCCGGGATTTTCGCAACGCCGCCGATTGAATATTGCCCGCGCAACCCCGGCTACTGCTGCATGTACATAATACGCCGCGGCGAGGGGGTGTGCGCGCGCGCGATATGTCCCGAAGGCCATAGGGCGTGGGGGCCTCTCCAACGCGTCCTGACGCTAGTCCCACGTCACGCGCGGCTCCTTCTCTCGCGCGCAGGGGGATATAATGAGGGCTTGAGCGCGCGAACGAGGTCACGTGCCGATCCCGCTCGCGCCGTCTGGGTTTTCTCTCTGCGGGTACTTACTACCCGGCTTGCTTCTTTCACCGATCGCCCCGCGCTAGTATGCCGCTGCTACTGCTGCGGCTGCTCTATGGGATACGCTTTTAATTGCTGCCTGCCTGCCTCCCCTCCTGCGCTTGCCCTTCCTCTTCTTATCCGTCTTCGTGCCCGTTGACTGCTGGTGGGAAATGCCGCGCTGCAGGATTTGCCGATTGCAGAATTGACTTTGCCGGGATGAAGTTGTCTCGAGAGCCTGTGCTCGATAAAAGTAAGAGTATTGTTTGTGGGATTCGATTTTTCTTTTTTTCTTTTATTTTTTATTGAGAAAAATAACACGTTTCTCTATTCTCTCGTAGCTTTTCTCACTTTATATTCATCAATGATTTTCTTAATTAAATATGCAATGAATTTTTTTTTGTATGGTCGACTAGGTATTTCGGTTCGTTTAGTGATTTGAATATGTTTTTGATATAATCAAGGGCGTATTTATTAGCATTCAATTATCGAGTACACAAAGGCAACGAAATAATAGACGAGAATGACAAGTCGATTGAAAAAAAATTAGATATCCAGCTGTTGCTTATAACATCCGACATCAAAAAAGAGCACAAAAAAATCGAGTCTGTTCTACAAATTGTTCAGGCATATCGAAAAATAGTGTCAGATATTTTTCAGTCAGATTCTCTTTGAACATCGAACGCCCACGTGCTTTTGAATTTAAGCCGAGGAAGAGCAATGCCCGTTCGCGCAAAGTGACTTCTCGACTAACCTGTCGCGCGAGAGATTTCGTCAATTCACTCCCGATCTCTATATACGTGACGACTACCTATTCTCTCTCTCTCTTTCTCTCTTCGTATACCCAAAACAAAAGATTCGCACGCCTACACACGCTGTGTTGTCTCGCGTGTATCGCCTGATTTTTCTATCTCTATTCTATTACCTCGATTCCAATGAGTTGCTGGATACCTTTTTCTTTGTCTCTCTCTCTCGCTCTAAGTAGCGTCTGTTCCGGGTGTCATTCACGAGAAGACGTTGGCGACTTTACGTCATTCTGCTGAAGTTTATATTGAGACTCGACCGAAGACGTAAGGTTAGATGTTGTTGATAGTGTCGGAAATAAGGAATTTTTTGCCTGGTTCTTTCCGTTTCCCGTCCATTGGCAATATTAACGGGTCGAGCGAATTATTTAATTTCGAGATTCTGGATGCTCGTGCAGTGCTTCATATGGTAAGATTAGAGAGAAAAAAAGGGGGATACGCGTATATATTTAACGTATTTCTAGGTTAAGCGTAAATCTTGAAAATTTTACTAATCTAATTAGCCGGTTGCGCATTTAAATCGATACTTTCGTATACGCGTACGCGCGCGTTGATATATGCAATCAAATAAAAGGACATTAAATTTTCCTATATACTTCAAATACGAAAGTCAAATCAGCTCGAGGAGGCGTGAAAGTTGCATTTTATTGACACAGTTATAAAAGGCCGGGTACATAGCAGGTATAAGGGGGAGAAAATCGAGGCGACACATCGAGCCGCTCCGAAAAGTGTATACAACTCATCGATTTCTGCGCATTTTTCCGTATTCCACACACAGCCGCGCTCTGCCAACGTATCTCGGGTGTGTAAACAAGCTTGGGACTCGGAGACAAGATGCATATTTCAAGCGGCTGTAATCTCGCGGTGCTTTTATATTTTCGCTTCGTCAACGCACACACACACCCACGAGCCATTCGAATAATCAGGATCGGCGAACAACAAAACTAGAGTGAGAGAGAGAGAGAGAGAGAGAGTACCGAAAGAGCGGAACCTGTCTAGTCCATAGGGAATAAGTGCGCGGCAAAACAGATATATCAACGGCTTTCACTCGGTCGCGCGTCACATATTATACTTATAATACATACGTGCGATCGGCGACTCTCGGACTATGACGGCGAAGGCCGGAACCTGTCGCATATATAGGTGTTTCCCGGGGGCGCGGCGTCGTCTTTTCCCGAGCAAATAAACAAATCCCCCGTCGGCATTAGCGTGAAACGCGCGCGGGCGTGTTTAACAAGTCCCCCCCCCCCGCATATCGCTTGCTTTCCAAAGCGAAGCCCCCGCAGGCTGTCTTCTCTCTCGAGAAAGAGCTTCTCGTCTAACGCTCGGGCCTCTCTTATATGTTGCAGTCGGCGACGACGACGGCGCAGCTGCAGCAGCGCGGCAACGGCTCGTCTGAGAGCGCGGCCCAAGGAAGAGAGAGAGAGAGAGTGTCAAGTCGCCGGGCAAGCATGTCCTACGCGAACCGCTTCCCGCCGACGAAGAACACCCGCTACCGCAGTAGCTGGGGACCATCCTCGGTCTCAGTGTTCCAGAGGGCCGACGTGCCAAGGCCGTCCTCCGAGGAAGAGGAGTATGCGGAATTTTATCACGAGCGCCTGCACTCGGCCCAGAGCCGGCAGCTCATACCCCTCCAAGAGGATCTTGCAGATTGGATCAATAAGACGATAAGTAAGTGGCATCTTTCTTTTTCTTTTCATATGATGATTAACAGCGCGTGTGGTTAAAGCTTCATTTTTGTAAACGTCATTAAATGAAAGTACGAAATTTCGTTTACATGCGCGTATTTAATGCGATAACGAATAATTTAGACTGTTACATCGATAATTTGTCAAAGTGAATAATGATAGTAAAAAAGAAACCGGGACTTGGCTCTCTTAGGAATATATAACGAATAAGAAGAAAGCGAATAAGCCGAAGAATAAGAAGCAGAAGACGCGTTCGTGACTGAACTTAAGATATCCGTATATATACGTAAAATGCCGATGTGCATGTCTAGAAATCGCTAGTCTTGATTTATACGGCTCTCGGCTTTCTATAGATCGGTCTATTTCCCGAAATTATCCAACGAGCACGCCCGCGCGAGCGAGCTCACTCGCGTACGTATAGACATATATCTATACACAAGCGTCCGGAACATCCTTCGTCAAACATTGAGTCGTCTGTGCGAGCGCGCGTCTGGCCACTGCCCTCCCCAGCAGACGTATTTTCGGCAAGCCTAGACGATCAATAAAACACGCGCAAACAGCTAATCCGATATCCGTATGGCTGGAGCTCTTCTTTTTTTTTTAGTCCCATAGAGCTTTTTTATGCATTGATCGGCTGGTCTGTTAATGACATTTAATACTGGGCTTTTATATGTAGATAATTTAATTATGGCATAGCTGTTTTGGATTGGACTATGCTTAGGAATGTTATCAATGGATAAAAGTAAAAACAGGATGGATACTTTACTTGGAGATTATGGGGTACCTATACACGTGCCCGTATTGATTTGATCCCTTAAACAAAAAATTTTCTATTATAATTTTTTTTACATTTTTTGTTCAAGTCAATATGGCACGCTCAAATTGAAAATCTTAAGATAAACATTTCTCAGCATTATAACAAATTGTAAAGTTATTCACCAAGCTTTCAATATAGCCTGAACCTTAAAACACACGTCAACCTTGATAATGAATACCACATTTGTTTTATCAACTTTACAAGCTTATCAATTGCTCATTACTCAATCGTAGGTCAACAACAATAAGAATAAAATAAAGAATTAACCTTCGTTACAAAACACTTCCTGTTTGCTCTCGAGTATATTATTATATAGATAAAAAGTCGAAAGCAGACACTCGGCTTGTAAGTATCTCATTGAGTCCAATAAAAGGTCATGCCGTAATAATAGCCAGCCTTATAGACTCGCATATAACAAATTCGTGGGGGCTGGCGGTTCAGTCGGGCGTAGAAAGCGTAACCGATGATACGGGTATTGAGCGCCCATATCGCAGACGAGGAGCGGCAATGATATCAAATGGTATCCAACTACGACGAGAATCGGGGAGAGGAGAGAGGATCGGCTCGTTTGCTTCAGAGAAAGAGGGAGAGAGGCGCAGTGCGACGTGTAATGCACCTTCGCGGGGGAGGCGGGCGCGTTCGCACAGCTGCTCTCTCTCTCTCTCTCTCTGCCCCTTTCTCTCTTTCTATCCCTCCATTCAGCAACGAGCTCTCTCGAACGTAAACGCGCACATCCGTTCTTCCTCCTCCACCTCTTCCTTCTTTCGTTTGCTCTCTGCGTTTTTTTTTCTCTCTTTCAGCATCACCGGCTTCTCTCCGGCGCACGGCAAACAGCTCGCGCCCCTGTATACGCACGCTACTCTCTCTCTCTCTCCTTGTTTTTTTCGCGCCACTCTTTTTTTCTCATCCGCGTATACACTCATATATCCGCACGCGCGGGCCCTTTTATCTCTTTACGCAGTCCGCGCGCGACTCCGATCATCGCAGTCCGAGAGTGATCCTCTATGTGTTTCGACCCTTTATCCAGCCTCCCTCCTATGCGTCGTTTTTTATCAGCTCGAACTCGAGTGCGCCTCTGGGTTTGTGACTAGCCGCGGTTATATCAAAAAGAGTACCGCAAGCTGAGCGCGTAATCTCCCGGTTTTATCACCGCCGGCACGTCTATACGGCCGTTAACCATCCGAGATTTCGGGCGGGGCTCCACACAAGGATCCATTGAAACCAATAACGCCGAGGGTGGAGAAGCCCCAAAAAAAGCAGATCAGACTCTCGCTGTGTGTACGTCTGTCTCTCGCGTTCACTTTCATCCTCTTATCCCGTTATCGCCGTCCAACTCTCTCCCAGACGCCGAGAGACAGCCATAGAGACAGGCATGATACTTGCACACGTGTGGACGCTTACACATGCTCGAGTATACCAACTCTCCTGCGATCCCTTGCCGCGCTCCATACAGCTTCCCTCGTTCCCGCGGCCAGGCCGAGCACGATTAAGTCCTCCTTCTCTCGCGGATCACGCGCGGCTGTCTCGTCCGGATCGTGCGGGCCGATCGACTCTCTTGCTATCCGGGTTTCGTAACTATAAGACACCGGTCACCCCCTTGCGGCTCTTTCTCTCTCGCTTACTCCCAGCATCGTCCCTCCCGCGGTGAAAGTTCATCTCCGATGCGGGAGACTCTCTCGCGGTTCCGCTAATTCTGCTCCCTCTTCGTTCTCTCTTCCCCCCCCCCTTCTCTCCGTTCGATCTTGCTCAAGGGGAAAATCTAATTGGTCGAAGAGAAACTGCACGAGAGAGACTCACGCTTCGGCTCTTCTTGCTTGGCTCTTGGACTTTTGTACGTACGTTTTCACCGCGAGCATTGTTTACCTCGTGCATCTCGGAGACTTTTGACGGGAAACGTCCTAAATTGAATATTGCGCGTTTATTCGTTTGTGACGGTTTGTTGTCGCAGAGCCAACAACGACTGATCTTATGAGATTAACAACTGGAATCGTTTTGAAAATTTAACGGGGAGCCCCAGCTACTATAATAGGTGCTCGGTAAATTACGGTAGTTGATTTACAGCAGGATATAGAAAAGAACGGTACATACATATACCACAAAATGACCTTCCGCGAAACGAGGCGGATAACGCTAAAGGGGTGCGTCACGACGTTACGTTACGCGTGCGTGTTCTCCTCGTAAACCGCACCACAAGGGAGCCACGAAAGCCGCGCCCTTAGCGTGTGTGGTAACGAACGACATCTGGCCAATGTTGCATGAGAAAAGAAGAAACATTCGCGAGGCTTACACATCTATTTCAACATTTCCGCTCTCTGTGAGAGTGCTGTATGGTTGTGCATCGACACCTCCTCCAAAATCATATTTACAGGATGTTCGAAAGACACACCTGGTTGTGATGCATTCCGGCTAAGGAGATTCATTTTGTGCGCATGTGGTTAGGTTATGAAAAAAATATGTTTGATTGACGCTATATTTGCATAAACTTTTTGGTAAAATTAAACGTCGAAGGAATTTAGTCTTCGTAAGTCTACAGTCGGACTATTAGGTTACACATAGGCGCACGTGCGATTTGAGCATTTCCAAGAGCTCCGCCATCCCTCTTTCTATATACCTACGGACGAGAGCCGTAAAAAGTTTTTCTTTCTAGTTTCATCGGCAATGAGCCGCGCGATCTTAATCGCGTGTACCAGTTGCCCACGGCTCCTCGACTCCTTCGATTATTTTGGAAGCCTGTTCTCCAGTGCGCCGTCCTTAGACACACTCACACACACTCTCTCTCTCTCTCTCTCTCTCTCTCTCTCTCTACAGCTTACATCCACTTTTGCGCAACCGCTGACTCGTTCTCTTTTTTCTCTCTCTTCCTCCTCCTTTTCCATACCATATCGCGTGTTAATTAAACGTACAACGTTTCGTTCGTTTCAATTAAATAACCCAAGACGTTCTAGATTATGAACCCGAGCGTTCCTTATTTTTCCTCGATTATTTTCGATAAATTTGTGAAACGTAATTACGGATAATCATCGATTCTCCGAAATCAATCGGCAGTATATAAGTGTATAACGAGGGCTAATTCAATAAGATTATTGACGGTCATTAAAAATTTTGTTAAGTGTTTCCAAACAGGTATCGAAATAAAACATATCAAAGTACAGATATATCGAGCGGCATCGTTGATTTCTTTTTTTTTTTACAAATTTTTTGCCCAAATTCTCGGTTACTTGAGTTCCTATAAATTCGCGCGAGAAAGCGACTGTTCGGCTTATTGAAATCAAGGCGAGGCACGTACGTATAATATAATTGAAGAGCAGCGCGTTTACCTCGTTTAGCTCGTCGTAATGCGGCATTTCGGGGGCACTCGACAAAAAGCCGGACACGCTGGGACACAAAGAAAACAGAATTTGCTGCACTGGGGGGAGGGGAGGAGGGGGGGGGGCTCCGGCAAAAAGTCGTTCCTCTGAAAACCGGTAGGGCTCTAGAGCGCAGAGGGCAATTAAACGTCGAAAAGTGTAGTGCAGAGCGCGGGAGGTTTGGTAGTCCGGAAAGCGGGCGTTATTCTCTCACTCTTGGCTCTCTCTCTCTCTCTCTCTCTAGCTCGCGCTTGGTCACTTTGCACGTAAAAATCGGCGGACATGAGTCCTCGGGGTCGTTGGATGTTCCTCTCTCGTGCTCTCTTCTCTCTGCTGGTATATAACACTCGTCGTTTTGTTTCTCCAGCCGCAGCCAAGCAGCAGATCAGCCTAATATGGGCTGTGTGTGCGCGCGCGCGCGCTCTCGGGGCCAACGTTTTACACGCGAGACCGAATGAATAAGCGAGAAGCGCAGCGAGAGGCAAGAGAGGTTTATCGGTCTCTCTCTCGCGCTGGTCCTAGCGACGCGCGCGTTTCGCGATCGGCGCCGATTGCCGAGATCGTGACTATTATATGCAGCAGATAAAGCTAAGAGGAGAGGGATATACCGCGGACGAAGATTCAGAATGCGAAGGACTCTCTCGGCTCTCGGCTAGATATCGCTCCCGCGAGAGATGCAGCTCCCCCTTTGGTGACGCTCTTTTGCTCTCTGATGCGCCTGTATTACTCGCTGCGCTGGGAGAGAGACAATCGCCCCCAGCTCACCTCCCCCCCCCTCCGGACGTCTACTCCTCCTCTTACTCTCTTCTCTTCTTCGTGCGGAATTTAAACGCGCGCGCGCGAGCGCGGCTTTCATTCTCAACTGCGGCTTCCTTCCTGTCGTGTATCTTTTGCCAGGAGGCGAGTTGAAGGGGGACGTAGAGGGGGCAAAGGGGGAGATGAAGGCTTGAGAAGTTCCGCCAAGAAGAGGCTACTTTGAATATGCTTATTTTAACGAGGCCGGTTAATGTTGATGTTTTGAATGTCCGTTCGTTGACTGTTTTTCATGTCAGCTGAAGGGCTTACACACGCGAGAGAGATGTTGATGTTATGCTCGTCGCATTTTTTGCTTAGGTTGTGGGGGCTACGTACGTTTATCTTTCTATACAGGCACCATCAAGAGGTTTTTGAATAAATTCAATTTTATTTTTACGATTTCAATATTGCTTAGCCATTTGTGTCTAATAAAAAATTGTGTTCTTTAAAATATTTGTCATTATTTCCACGTATTTATTTAACAAAAGTACGACGTTATTTTCACGAAATACTCTTTGATAGATGTCCGTCATTATTTTCTACGATCGTTCCATGCAAGAAAGAAGACGTCAAGTTCCTCTTACCCCACTGCCCCTACCTTACGCTTCTCTAACTGTCCTTCGAGAATCAAAAACGAAAAATCCAAAGCTATCAAATCATTAAACGTAAATGCGTTTAATAACAGACGAAAATTATCATAATACCCATTCCCCTCTGGTATTAAATCTATTTCGGCCTCCAGCGTCATTATAAATCCATCTTGCTCACGATATCTCGGGGGAAAAGATTGGCCCCATCGATGGGCCGCTTTACAGCGGGACTCGGGCCAAAAAGAAATGAAATACAAGCCGCATCCCGAGGAACGACGACGAGACTTTGACGGAGAACGAGAAGAAAAGGGAAAAAAATGCTAACGAACAAAAAAAAAAAGTAGGTCTTGTCGTGACTGAAACGTTCGGCGCAAAATATGAAGTATCGATTTAACAGGCTCAAAACGACCTAATAGCTGCAGTCGGCGCACGGATGGAGAGGGCGAGGGTCGAGAGGCGGATAGAATAAGGAATAGCTGGTGGCATATATATATATAAAAGACGAGCTCTGCGGTCGCCGCGCGGCTAGCGGTGTCTGTCTCTATACATACACGTAACGGCTGCAAACGCCGGTTGACGCTCTCGCACTTTCCTCGCTGCAGCCGTACTGCCGTGTACTCGCCAAATTACGTGTATCTCCCCCCTCCACCTCGTCTTCTCTTTCTTTCGCATGAAATACTCGCTCGCACGCGAGTCACGAGCGTCGGTTTTCCTTCGGAGGAGGGGGGGGGGAACTCTCGCGGAGACAGTCGCACTCGTCGCGCTCTGCGCGTGTCCGCGTTATTATCCGCGCTCTGGATCGCTCTCCCCTCCCCCCCCTGCCCCAATACTCCCTCCTCCTCCGTCTGCAACACTCGCGGGAGAGGCTGGGCTGTGTGAGAAATGCTTTTTAATGAATGGCGTCGCGCGCCGGGTACAGAGAGCCGAGCCCGGCGATTATCTCGTTGGCGCCGACAAAGCGGGCTTCTTGCGCAAAGTGGGCTTGTTTTCGCGAGTCCTAGCTATAGAAGAACCACGTACACACACGCGCGCGCGCCCCGTCGATCCTTTGACTCTGGGTTTGCCTTCTCTCTTTCTCGATAGAGAGAGGCAGGGCCCTGGGAAATTAACGGACTGATGGAATTGGTTATGTGCTTCTCTTACTCTGGGAATTTCTACTGGCCGATATCCTTGCGTCGTCGTATGATTGATTGGTGGAGATTCGCAAGCTGTAGGGCAGGGCGTGTTTCGACACTCGCGTCTTTTTGGTAGGACGATTGATACGAGACTCGAATCGAGCGTCAATCCCAAAGTGCAATATATTTTGAGAGATTTTCATAACTTTCTATCGATATCTCAATACGCGTTTTGGTAAACATATCGATAAACATATGATTTTTTGTTAATTAAGATGCCCTGCCTCATAATTACTATAGATAACTTGCAAAAAAAGCCGTTTAGAATCAACCGCGTCGATAATTACCAGCCAACTGTCAATATTTGCCAGATCCAGCAATATATTCACCATTGGCGCAAGTACGTAGCCGGCTGTAACATCGATCAGCTGGGCTAACACGGCTATACAGCCTCGTCTTACGTTCCCTGACGTCTCGCAAACACACGCTACAACGACGTCGCGTACATGTTAATAAGAGCGAGGGAGAGTCCGACGTACAGCGGACCAACTCTCGATGACGCGTCGTGTTGGAAAAGACCGGTGGGGAGCACGTCCGTGACTCACCGGAAGCCCTGCCTCCCTCTCCTTCCCCGACATCCCTCCGGCGCTTTCCAACCCACCCCCCGTCGACCGAGCGCGACAAAGAATTCTCTATCTCTCGGCTCTGCCCTTTTTCTCCCGCTAAATAAATATTTTTGCACTTGGCTCGCGCTCGAGGATGTAAAGTTTAAGGGGTGCCCTCTCCTTGTTAGTGGATAAACATCACGAGAGAGATAGACAGAGTGCTATCCTGACTTGTCTGTCCGAGTGCTGCCGGTCTTTTTTCTTCTGGTCCTGTTGCGCTTGTATGAGTTTTATGATACCGAGTGTATGGGGGCGGTTTTTTTAATTAAGAACGCTGTTGGTGTGAGGGATGAACGATTTTATCTTTATGCGTTTAGGGTTAGCGCAGGGCTGCGCTTAAGGGTCGATTATTTTTCAGATATTATAGTAACAGCGTTGTTTGATGAGAATGGATGGGTATAGTTAGGCTGATTAGCAATTTAAAGGAGAAATCATATAGAGATAATGGATTAAGAGCGTAACGTTTAAACTCGAGACAGCCCTCGATATTCGAAATCATTGCCGAAGCAATAATTGAATTTCTTTTATCGGCGAATAAACGGCGATAAGTATGGATCGATGTTAATGCCCGGCAAAACGATTGTGGATATCTCAATATGCAGTGTCCATTGATAAAAAGGACATCTGCTTGCAAGGCTCGCTCTTTACCCAGAAACGCTCCAGATAATCTTATGAAAAGCCGCGCTTTTGGCAAGCCCCGCCCGAAAGGAGCTTTAACTCCGTTTGCAATAAAGGTCCAGTAGATTTCTCTCTCTTTCTCTCTCTATTATATACGAGGTTTCTTGATGGTTTCTCGAAAAGCAAGAGAGAGAGGCAGAGCTGTCTATATATACATACACACACAAGCCTCGCGCCAGCACACGCGCGCGCTCCGAAGATTTATAGGCCTCGAAGCCATAGTCGCTGGGTTAGGGTCGGGCATTTTCTTTACGGCTTACTCGCGTTTTCCTCTATATACACACGCGCCAAGCGACGCAGGATTCGTTCAATATTCACTCTCTGTCTGCAGACAGTAGCGCTCTTGTTTTATACGTCGCTCGTGCTTTATATCTTTGGGATTGCTTTTTTTTTAAAAAAAAAGATACCAAAGAAGATTTTTTGTCTGGAAGAAAGTGTGGGAAAATGAGAGTGTTAAGTGCTTCGAGCTTGCTGCGCGTTAATGAATTAGATCGCTTAGGGTTCACGCATTATCTGTATGCACCGATCGAATGGAGTTTTATTTGGCGATACGTGCGAGCGCACCTGGGTAAAAATAACTTTTATTGTGCTGCTATTAGACACTGCGCGTAAGGCTATGATTCATGCGAACAGATGTTAACAGCCGATCTATCATGTTACACGCACGTGTGTGTCTGTTACGTCGCATTGTGTATATAGGGATATAATTAAATTTAAATG
Source organism: Anagyrus pseudococci (assembly GCA_030522585.1). NCBI lineage: Eukaryota > Metazoa > Arthropoda > Insecta > Hymenoptera > Encyrtidae > Anagyrus > Anagyrus pseudococci. The sequence goes on from JAPYYQ010000102.1 coordinate 104,228, forward strand.
TCGCTTACAACGACGAACAAAAAAGAAAATGGTTTTTTAACCCTTCTGCCTCGTATCGGTACATCGGATGATAACAAAAATGGAAATAAAAACGGAATTCGCTTTCTCCTTTTAAATGCAACTGCAGCGCTTTCAACGACTTGCAACATTTCGGCTCGGCTTAGAACACTCGGAATGGCATTACCGCCTTAGGACCAAAGGTTACAAGCGCGAAAGCAATTACACGCACAGTGTGTTATGTATATACCTTCGCCGGACGACTCCGGCAGACAATCGAAAGCGAGTCTCGAAGCCAACAATGGGAACCCCGTGTGCTCCCCATAAGATATGGGAGAGGAGGAGAGGCTCGGGTAGTTCCGGCTGGCGGTCGCGCGAGATCACGAAACTCTGCAGGACGTTGGCCGGCGCGCATCCTTATATATTGGCGCAGATATAAGCGAGATTTCGGTGGCCGGCGCATATAATGCGTGAGATAGAAAAAGACAAGAGGGGGCTTGTTTACATTGCGATTAAGCGTGTATACGCAAGAGACGCGCGCGCGCAATAGGCTCGTTCGAAGATGTATATCTATAGGAGGCCGAGCGACACACGCGGCGTGTAACGAGCGCTTCGAATTGTAATAAGCATAAATTAGCAGGCGCTGACAGCTAAATGCGCGCGCGAGCGCTCTTGTGTTTTGTGCGGCCCGACGACAATGGATAAAGCGCGCGCGCGCGCCTGTCTGTGTAATCACTTAGCGGGCTCTTGGCCGAACGGTTGGTCAATGCTAAATATGTCGCGGGCATTGTTTTCGCCTTCTAACGCGATGTTTCCAGATGGAATCGATAAATAATTGTGTTTTAATGGATATTTCGCCGTCTTTTTTCTAGCGACTTTCTTTCTCGTCTTGTTAAGCGTGATTGTTTTATTTAAATTGGTATGCTTGTGTGACGGATGTGGTTGGGTTGGGAAATGAAAGACTCTTACGTCAGATTGTAATTAATATTTATTTCGGCCTTTGATATATTTTTATGACTTACTTATTACAGATGAAGATTAGACGGGTAATGCAGACAAATGGTTGTAGTTTTAGTTTGATAATGCTGTTACCCTGTAGGAAATTTGATGGTGAAATATGGTCAGGCAAATAGGAATGACCAGAATCCCACCATATCGTTATAGTCAGTGTTCTATTCAATAAGTAG
>JAPYYQ010000103.1:0-105333 GCA_030522585.1 Anagyrus pseudococci
GCATACACTCGGCCGCCGCGCGCTTTTCGCCAATGCACGCGCAATAAACGAGCCAATGAACGCGAAGCGCGTACGCCGCCCTCCAAAAAAAAAAAAAACAGAGGAATACGAACACGTGCGCGAGAAGTCCGTTATGTGCAAATCAAAATTTACAGCGGCGCGTACGCGGCCTGTAGCTCGCGCGCGCACATACCGGGAATTTTCATCGAGAAATTCCAGAGGGCCCTCTGCGGCGGCGCGCTCGTTAATCCAAGCCGTGTCTTTCCTCTTTTCGCGCTGCGATCGTGTTAGGCCGGAAATTGAACGAGGTTGGATTAGCGCCTCTCCCTTCCACCCTCCCCCCTGATGGCTAAGGTATTAATTACGGAATACTCGTGTGACGGTATGAAGGAGAAAGCGGTAAGGGGGAGAGGGGGCCGAAGTCAATTTGGAGAGGACCAAGTTATGAGGAGAGACTCGTTTGCATAAAGGACCGGACCGAGACGGACGAGCTGGACTGCATGTGGCTTGGGAGAAGGAGGGAAAGCTATATAGAGGGATAAGTGGGTATGTGGTAGGAATTAGTTGACGCGAGGTGTGTGTTGGCTTGATGAGCGTGCTTGGTGTAATGCTGCTGCTATTCACCGAGGGTCGGCGAGATTAAGATGCCACGCCGGCGAAGCAAGCCGAGGTCACGACGGAAACGCAGAAATAGAAACGGGTTTGCAATTAATAAATAAAAAAAATACGAGCGAGAACTGTATTTATTTAGCTAATCAAAGTTATCTTGCCACGAAAAAGCCCGCAGAGCAAATAATCCTGTCAATGCGCGATTTAACCAAGCCTGTAAATCGATTGACCAGAAAATCGGTCCCGTAAAGCCCCCCACCCCTCTTCTGTAAATTATTAATCTTCCAAGCGCGAGAGTCGATATCGCACTCTCTCTCTCTCTCTCTCTCTCTCTCTCTCTCTCTCTCTCTCTCTCTCTCTCTCCTGCAATTCTCTGCCGCGAATCGGCACCGCAAGCGTATTCATGCGGCTAGCAGGGGACAATATTCGCTCCCTCCTGCGAGAACCGTATTCGCAATCTGCGATTGCTATATAATCCCCCCCTTCGCTTATCGATTCGGGCTAATTGAGAAATGATGATCACGTAGCGCACGTACGCCCCGGTAATTAATGATAATCTTAAGTAATGCGATAAAGCGCACCAACTAGACACTGCGGGCTACTCATCAATGTGATCGCGTATTCTCGATTACCCTTACACTTTTGAACGCAAAAAATAGAGAGTAACCTCTCGCTCTATCGATTAATACTGCCAATCGCGAATAAAAAAAGAGAGCTCATACGCTCTTGCAAATAGCTGGCATTATTCTCGCGACGCTTCTTCTCTCGAAGCTCGAGCTTAGGGAGAAAGGGAGAGAAAAAAAAGAGCCGGATTGAGGGAAAAGCTGATCCCGGTCTCGGGGAGATAAGGACCTCGGGATAGAGTCATAGCTCGGCTAATGCGCGTAAAAGTTAATAACCGATAATCCTGCGGAGTTGCTTCTCCAATGGAGGGGAGACGCTGAAAGTGTCTTTGTATATAAGCCGCGTGCAATTCGAAACGGCGATTGGCAACGCGCGCGGCGCGCCCCCACCTTCACCAGAGCTCAGCCCATAGTGTCCGAGGCTAAATTTCATTTATGACCACATATAGGGGGGCCGGTTTTGCCAAGTACCGCGGTGAGCTTCCAGAGGAATCTTATGGGAAAATCATCGGATGCGCTGTTGCCTGCATGCTTTTGTTTTTCATCGCTGATTGTAGGATATCGAGATAGTTTTATTACTCACGTGGTAAAATGGACGAAATATGATTAGGGTGATTCATTTTGGTTTTGGTTTAAGATGAGGGGAAAGTAAGGGGTGAATTTCGCGTGAATTAATTGAAAATTCGGGGCGCCAAGGTTGACGAGTCAATTTTTATGCGCATACTCGAGTCGGCGGATAATTAAGCAAAACCCTCGCGAAAAACGAATTAAAGATGTAATAAGTGGAATCCGGTGGAAATTGAGCGCGAAAACGGGCTTACGCGACGAAGCAAATAGGGGTTGTGGCTCGAATGGTAGTGTCGAGGTTGGCTTAATCAGTGTTTAGAAATTCCATTAAAAGCGTAGACTAGAGGGCTCTGGCCGGTTCCAAACGAGCCATTTATTAAGAAAATGAAACTCGTCAAAACTTAATGTTCGTCACTGTCTCTTGAAATCTGCCGGTTTTGCTTCGGTTCTTTTTTTATATGGAACAACGATTTATCAATTCCGTGATCAAATGTGAAGGATTTTCCATCGCGATGGAAAAAAAATGTAGTTCGCTCATAAAGGCTTTGAGGAAAAAGAAAGAATAGAAGGAAAGAGGGCTCAGGGGGTTCAAACGTTTCGGGCACGCGGTATACGTTTTGATGAATGGAAAGCCTGCAAGACTTAATCGGGAAGGAAATATTTTATGAAGAATATTTTCCCCTGTGGATGTATACATACACACACACGTTTTAAAGCCTCCATTTTTCACCTTGATCAACGACTGCCGCGCCGAGATTTTCCTTCGGTATTTCACCCAAAAAGCCAGGCGCTTTCGGTATATCCCCAGAGCGTAAAAAAAAACACATCGACATGATGGCAAAATAAAAAGAAACATTAACAATTTCATTAAGCCTTTCGTCCAAAGACTCTAAATCGCTCGAGACAAAAGCATTCCCTCGAAATCGTCAACACATTTCAAAACCGCAATCCGCATTTTCCCAAAAAACTCGGCTCAATACATCCCGTTTACAAAGCGCCGCGTGTATCCCCGTGCCAAGAAAATTTTCATTTAAACCCGCTGCGCCTCTCTCGTAAATCAAGCGCCGAAAGAGAGCGCCGCCGTGGGAGGAAAATTCGCGCGAAAATTTTTCCCAAAGACAAAGTACCAAGGGGCCCTGGAGTAGGCCAGCGTTGTAAATCAAGCGTGTATACTCTCCAGCGCAATTCCGGGCACTGATTTTAATGCGGCAAGGAAATAATAGCGGGCAAAAGGGCTCCGAACGATTTTCAGCCAAACAGCCGGCTAAAGGAGACTTACCCCGGCCAAATCCGTGGGATATTGCAGGGGATGATGGTACGAGGGTTGTATTTCTTTCTTCTTCTCCTCCGCCGACGTCTTAAATCAAAGCCAAGCAATGCCAGCTCCTCCTTCTTCGCTACTCCTTGTCATCGACACACCCACGCGCTACTCCAATGTGTCTGTGTTGTCGCGATTTACTACTCTTCCGACGGGGATTAATAATTTTCCTCGCGCGCAGCAGATGTCGCGGGCATTTTCGTGCCTTCCGGAGCTCCCCTTTTCTTCTTTGCTCTTGTCTCCCTTAGCGAGTTTTCACCCCTGCTCTACCCCTCCCTTATACTTGAGAGCTTCAGCCTCGATAAGCGTAGGAGTGCGAACTCTCCTGACGTCGCGTCGTAACAGCGGGTAACTTGGCATTTTCATTATCGCGATTTATCCTTCGCAGCGTCTTTCTCTCTCGCTGCCTCTTGTTTATTCGAGATTACAGCGGTGATAATGAAAGATCGCCAAATTACTCTATCGACGATGTCATCCTGCGAAACGAGCAGTTGAACTGATCAAATTACAAAAGATTTCGTACTTGTACTGCATTTCTGTAGTACAATTCTTCGTGCAAGTTCTCCAGATTTCCCATGGAGCTCAGTAGATTAAGCAAAACATTCCAGAGAGTTGTATAAAAAGAAGATAACGGGCAACCCTCGTCTACCATAAAAAAAGTCTAACAATCCTCACTTATTTACCGGTGGCATTCTAAAAATCTCTGCTTCTCCAACTACCAAGACAGACTCTTTTTTTTTAAACAAAAACAAAAACAAAAAAAAATACAAAAGTAGTTACAGGGTAATGCGAATGTCGAGGAGGAGGAGGATTGTCGTAATAAAGGAATTAGCGTCAGCTGGCTAGTCCCACCGCGGTAATCGGCGTCACCTTAATCGGAAGTCGCCGCGTTGTTAAAGCCCCCCTAAGCCCCCCCCCCCGGTATCCCTTGTTCTCCTCTTATCCCCGGCTGTAATGGCTTCTCGCGGCGCGAGGTTAATCGAGCCTGCGGCAGCTGTACATTCTTAAACCTTGCGCGCGTGCGAGAAGCCCCGCGTCTGCTAGTGACCGCAGGCTAACCAACGGATTACCGCTTTTTCGGATCCGCGAGCGCTGTTTTCCGCGTTGCTAACCCCTTCCCCCTGTGTTTCCTTTTTTTTCAACTTGACTCACCTACCGCTGGGGTTGTTGTAGCGGCGCAGGTCTGCGGGTTGATTAAAATTTTTTGAATTTTCGAATTTCAAGCTTGTTGCAGTCTTAAAGTACGAGCAGCCTGTTCAAGTTTCGTCATTACGTTGTTGTATAGAAAAGTTGAAATGCAGCAGACGGAAAGACGAAGAGAATTCTCGGAGTTGTAAATTCAACGGGGGGGATATATCAATTAATAACCGCTCGATTGCATTCAATTGTTTTCCGCGGAGAGACGGGAGCGTTCATTATTTCCCCCCCTCCGGGCTCTTTCCTTCGATTCCCACAATAGAGAAGCACCTCATCCGCGCGTACATCATCCGTTCCTATTCTCCTCGATCATTTTATCTCTCCGCTCTCGCGTTACAGCTCTCTCGTCTCTGCGCCCCGGCAAAAAAAGGGGCCTCCCCCCCCGACCGCGACTGCACCGCGGCTTCCTTCCTCTCTCTCTCTCTGTTCCTTTTGTTCTAACGCATGCCTTCGTTTCTTTCCAAGCCTCCCCGGCCCCTCTTTTCTTATGGCTCACTTGTCTCTGTAGCTCGAGCTCTGCAATCAATACCGAAGGCTTTTTTTCCAGCCCGAAACTCGGAAATGTCGGAGACTGGCAAAGATAGCGGACGGAGATTTAGAATCGTCGGGATTTTTCGTGTCCGATGATATACGGAGTTTTGCTAATTTAAACTAAAACGAAACTGAAAAAGCCGAAAAGTGTGGGACAAGAGGGTGAAAAAATCCATTCCGTTGTTTTTCCAAATATCCTCTCGCAGCCATGCGTAGTATACGCAGCCGTAACTCAGATGAACACACGCGTACGTGTTCTCTGTCCCCCATAGCTCCTCGTGTACAGCGGATGCTAATGTGCGGAGCTTTTGTGCCTGGGCGCTGACGTTGACACGGTGGAACGAAGCTTGATTAACGAGCCGAACGTCGAGAGTGATTTTTCGTACGATCCTACGTTTATCGCTTTGTTTCTATTGCTTAGATGCTGCCAGAGTTTCATATTATTTGCAATATAAGTATTTGATGAACTTTAACATGACATTTAAAAATACTTTACCGCACATTCATGTAACAGCACAGTCAACATCTTTCAGCTTCCAAGATCCTTACATCAGGCAGGAGCTTACACACGACAAGTAGCATCGATGTAGGTCTGGTTGCATCCGCATCAGGGTAGATAACTCATGTCTCGCTGCGTCTATCGGTTGAAACTGTGCGTCTCATCTGCCGATCTCGTTTGAATTAGGCTCAGATATATGTAGCCGTAGATATATTCAGGTTCGAATGGAACATCATCACATGTATGAATAGAGTCGGAGGGAAAATATTTCCCAGGGTGAAATCGAACGTATACGGAGAAACGGGCGCTCCTGGTTTTACGAGACTTGATACCGCTTATTAGTCCCTGCTAAAAAGTCGTAAACGCGCGCCCTGCTGCGGAAAGAGTCGCGCGAAATTTACGGCCCCCGCGACCGGCTGAGCGTGTACGTTATATACAGGGGCCCTCTGATGAAAATTACAAGCTGCGCGGGAGAGAGAGAGGCCCTCTTTGTGCCTATCTCTTTCTCTGAGAACTCGTCAGCGAATACAAGTCGGGTTGAGGAGCGACAAGGACGAGCGGAAAGGAGGATACGCCTGGAGAAAAGGGAGAAACGTAGAAATCCCGTTCGTTTTTTTACACCCCCCCATCTCCCGCATCGTCTCGCCTAATGAGCTCGCGAATGTAATGCGCTGCCGGATTGGAGTATTATCCTCTCCTCCTGCGGGAGTGTCTACAAATAGGAAGACGCACGAACGACTATACACCACTGCTACTGCTGCTACTGTGGTATATAATGGTCCGAGCTGGTCCGCGACGCACAATTAGGAGAGTTATGATTTTCGAGCGCTGGAATTTTAGAGTCCGCGTGTTGTGGCTGTGTACGGGATGGTACCGTGGACACTCGTAAATGCTGACTCCCCCGTCCCTTCTCGTTGTTTAACGTTGTAGAGCCGTCGCTTTTTTCTCTCTTTCTCGCGCGGATGTGCGACCCCGATGTAAAAACCAGCGTCGGATGTGTATAAGCGCGGGGAGAGCAAATGAGCGGTATGGAGCACATATCGAATATGGCGGATGCTTCGTAAAAACTACCAGTGTTCTAATGCACACGTCCATCGATGTGGCTATACCTATGCGTATAATATTCGCGTTGTATATGTCCGTGGATGGTGAGAGGGAGTTAATGAGTACAGTACTTGGTCGCTGGATGCTTTGTGCGCCAACGATGTCTTTCCTTCCACCTGTAAGCGTCGCTTACGGTATTCGCCTTCTCAAGCAGTGTATTTTCAGCGACCACGCAATTACATCTCGAAAACTAAACGAGCGTTAGTCTTAAAAGTTTCTCTCGCAGTTGTATAACAACGTGGTCTCCACTTTGCCATTTTCCGATCGGCCGAACTGTTAAAGACGGAAAACGTTATTCTCCCATTTGCCGGCAAATGGCTTTTGTCAATCACACACATACGTCTCTGCTGGTGTTGTTGACCTCGACCGATGTATGCCTTTGCGCAGGTAAATTTCAAGACGAACCGCTCGTTCTTTTACTCCCTCTCTTTCTGCTCCAACCATCCCTTTTTTTTCTGGACATAAAAATGCGCATAAAACTAAGAGTCGGACTGTAAATTCCTCTCTCTCGAGGCCCATGTCGTAAAAAAATCCGCCTAATGCGCGAATATCCGACGCGTACCAACAATCACACGAGCGTTGTTCTCGGGAAGATGTGGAGGAGCGTGTGGGTACAGGTGGAACAATGCCTGATCAACTAGGCGAGATGATTTTACGAGCGTACATGCGCCCTTTTCTCCCTGTGCATGGCTTTATATCACTCGTCGCGCGACTGTATCAGTGATAAATCTTGGTGGATGTGCGTCTGGATACAGCGCGAGATGAAAGCTTTTTAGGCGCATGCGACTCGGTGCGTTTGCTTAATTTATTTATGACGGAGGATAGCTTTTTCGGGCTTGGTTATTCGGAACAGTGGAGTAATGGTGTTTGGATCAGGGTTTAGTGAGTAGTCGGTGGACAACAAAAATATGGGGATTTTTAATTGTGAATATGATATTGATGAGTTTGTAAATGATTATATCGATATTGTTTCTTGAAAATGTTCTTATTAACAAGTTTTTATTAACAAAACTCAGTTGTGAAAATTGAAGATTCTGTAAGACTTACAAATAAAACAGTTTATGTACAATATGCACGGTCTCGGTTACATAAAAAAGTAATAAGTTATAAAAAAATAAAACTCCTCGCAAAAGCAAGACATAAGTTTGCGGATTAAAAAATACATCAGATTCCTTAAAATAATCAACTGTTTAAAAGTTCCGAGTTTGTACATTGTTTTTCTTTACATTACAATATGCACTATGGCTGAGATTGCGTTAGGAACACTAAAGACGATAAAAAAAAATACACCAAACGGTTACGAGCAATAGTGCCAAGTATTCATCGGACTCTCTTACTAGACGATCACAGCAGCAGGCTCGTTCAGACAGCCACTTCTCCAGCCAGTGAGATTAGGCGTTAAGGGTTTTGCGCTGCTTGCCGAGCATCGCATTTCCCACTCTCGAGTTGTTGGGCACGTTGATCGTCTGCGTAACGTACTCCCCTACCCTGATAACCTTATCGAGATCAACGCCTGACTCCATGCCCTGTCCGTTGAGCAGGTAGACTAGATCCTCGGTGGCGACGTTGCCGGTCGCACCGGGTGCGAAGGGACAGCCGCCGAGGCCGGCGACCGACGAGTCGAAGACGCGTATGCCCTGGTACATGCCCTCTAAGATGTTGGCGAGGGCCTGGCCGTAGGTGTCGTGGCAGTGCATGGCCAAGCGCCAGAGCTCGTCGCCGGTGGCCACGCGCAGGCACTTGAGCAGCTCGGCGAAGCTGCGCGGCGTCCCGACGCCGATCGTGTCGGCGATGCTGACCTCGTAGCAGCCGAGCTCGAGCAGCTGGCAGGCGAGCTCGGCGACCCGCGCCGGCTCGACCTTGCCGTCGAACGGGCAGCCGACCGCGCAGGACACCGAGCCCCGCATCCTCAGGCCGTGGGCCTTGCCGAGCTGGGCTATGTCGGCGATGCGCTGCTGAGCCTCGGCGACCGAGCAGTTGAGGTTCGCCCGGGTGAAGCCCTCGCTCGCCGACGTCACGAGGATCACCTCGCGCACACCGAGCTCGCAGGCCTTGCGCGCGCCGGTGAGGTTCGGCACGAGGACCGAGTACTCGGTGGCTCCCGCTGGCAGGGACTTGACGGCCTCGATCACCTCGACCGCGTCGGCCATCTGCGGCACCACCTTCGCCGGCACCAGGCTCGTTATCTCGATCGACCTTAGCCCGGCATCGGCGAGCTTCTTCACCATGTTGATCTTCACGTCGGACGGGATGGACTGCGGGATGTTTTGCAGGCCGTCGCGCGGGCCGACCTCGACCACACGCACCATGTTCATCAGGCCCCGGGCGTTTCTCGTCAACGTGCGCGCCGCGCACCGACCTCTCGATAGCATCTTACGACTCGCTCTTGAAATCTGTTGGATGACAAAAACACAAGCGGTAGGCGAATAATTGCTTTTGCGACTCTGATTACATACGCGTTTAATCGTATGCGGCTGTATTTCGAAATGACACACTGCACTTGTAGATTGAGTCAGATTAAGCAGTTAATGAGTTACTTGCATTAAATTTATAATTAACTTTTATATTACATTTTTGTTGTTAAACTTTTAACAATACAATTGTATCAAAAAATTCAATTACCGTAACTGCAGTATCCGCATAATAAGAAAATTTCGCGAATAAATAATGCAATTGTTCAGTAGTACTGTGAAAATATAGCGCATTTCATAATCGAGCCAGTTACACACGCGCTTCATATTGTTGATAGCGAGTTTGCGCGCAAACATTTACCGTAAGATTACACTAATACACTGTTATCTGACTTTAAAAGTAACCCCGGTCATATCAAGACTTTTATTTCCTCGTCGAGTAAGCCTTGTTTTTCTTCTTTTTTTTTATCAAATTTCGTACAAAATGACCGTTAAACAAGATCATCTACGTATACGTAATAAATGTTTTTGACGGAAACCACGTGTAGATTAGACCTAACCTATAAGACGAGCTAAATTAGATAGTAAAGGAGGTACGAACACTAACGTTTATTAATCAATAAAATTTAAATACGCATTGCTAACGATTGACAACGTAATGCATAAAATTAAATAAAATAAAAACAAGCACATTAATTTAAAAAAAAACTACTGATAAACTAAAAAGAGTTAAATATTGCTCCAAATTTACAAAACCCATCGAATTCTTACGTGCAAAAATAAATTCAGTTTAATACCATCTACGTACGTACCTTTATTACAGCACATTAAATCTCGGCTCAGCTGCTCGTCATCGGCAAAAGGCAGCGTCTCACAAACGAGAAAGAGAATAAGCGTCTTTCTCTCTCAACTCGATCAGCTGAGCGGCGATGAAAACACCGAAAGAAAACGCGTTGCCTGCGCGTATGCCGAGCGAATAAGGTCACGAATTTAATATGACGATAGACAGAGTGTAAATGAAAAGAGGATGGGGCGCGATAGGCCGTTGATTTATAAAAATGTTTGCTCCGCTTTTTGCCCGATGTCTCACTGGCCCCCCGAGTCCCGATCTCTTCTATAGCGTCGCCTTGTGATTTTCAACGAGGGGAATGGAAGAAGAGATGAGCGCGTGTGCGAGAGAAGTAGGGAGCCGACGGAATCGACCGAGAAAAGCCGAGCGTACACTCGACTTGTCACAAGCGCTACAGCTCTATACGGAGGTACGTGTGTGTGTGTAGTGCGTTTCTGCGTGTTTGCGAGCAAGACGCCCGGGCATACTGGCTGTGATAATCGAAAACACGTTTTATTTACGCAAGAGTAAATATTTTTAATGAATGAAATTAATACGGCTGTAATAAGTCATAATTCATATAATTTTCAAGGTTTATACTTTCGATGTTCACGTCAAAATGTGCAAAAAACCAAACGCGTATTGAAAACCTTATTTTGAAACGATAAAATACAAAGCGCCTTTTATCGAATCGACGGCAAAAAAAAGGCAAGTTTCATCCGAGGATAACAAGTAAAGCAAAACTAATCGTGAACAGATCGGTAAGTTTTGCCGACTGATTAATCCACTGGCAACGAAAAAAAAAACAAGACAGTCAACGGAGCAATTGAGATCCTCCCGGCAATCTCAAGCTACATCACATAAGTGCGCGCGTGTGCATGTGTGCGCGTTATCAGCCCGTAGGATTGCTCGAGAGGCTCGCTACCTCTTTTGTCTCGATCGGTACACTCGCGGAGAGATGAAGCGTTGAGCAGGCGGGGGGGGGGGAGTAGGAAGCTAATGGCAGGGGTGGATCGGTAAAAATCGGCGCTCTGATAATAACGAAGCGGCCGATCGCCGTGGCAGATAACGCAAGAGCGCAGATCGAACGGTCGGTTGTATATAGGTGTATATAAGCTCGGGATGAAGATCGATATATATATATACATATGGCGGGAGAGAGAAAGAGAGAGGTAATGCAGGAGCCAGGGCCGTCCCGCCTGCGACGACGACGACGACGGGCCTCCTAACGAGTTTGCCCACATTCCGTGAGTCACGCGCGGCTCGCCCGATCGACTAGACATACGTGCGTGTATGTGTGTGTGCGTGTGTGTGTCTGTACGAGAGAGGGGGAGGGATCGCAAAGGCAAAAAGGACCTGCACGCATTTCTCGCCCACTCGTTGGTGTGCTGCAGCTGTACTTTACTTTAACGCGAATCCCCCTTTTTTTCTCCAATCTATAAATATGTATACGACTTAGCTGCTGCTTCTGCTGCTACTTTTGCCGTGTAGCGTGTACTTTGTTTGGCTTCTCCACTGCACGGATTTTTGATATTCCATGTCTCTCGAGCATACAACTTTAGTTTTGATTTCTCGATCGAACTATATTGTTTTCCTTGCATTGTTCATTGTTAATGAAACGATACGCGAATCAATGAAAACAAAAATCGATGCATTATTATCGGCGAGATAAGCGTTGTGAATTAATGGTAACGCACACACGCAAGCCTCTGCACGGCCTACGCGTCTCTTAACCGCGGCGATAAACATTATCCAACAATAATTTTCCCAACTTTAATTAAAGCTCGAAATGAGTCCCCCTTCCCCCAATAAACAAATGACGCGTATTATTCAAGCGGCCGATCGATTAATCAGGAAGAAAATTGAAAGGCAAAGCGTACACGGATACATCTCTGATAAATCTACAAGTATATACGCGCGGGATCCGGCTTGACTTAACACTTTTATGCGCTCTGTACTCTATACATACACATACACGCCGCGGAAATTCCAAACAACGTGTGCGTGCGTGCAGAGATGTACGCCAATCGGCATGCGTAAGTCATCAATTTTTCAAGTTCCAATTAAAAGATTTTCCGCGCGGCCCGGTTCTCCAGCTATATCGACGTACACGTCCCTTTTCCTTATCTCTCCCGTCGCGATCTCGAAAAGAAAATCGTCCGAATATTGCGCCATTTGTCATGCTACATATACCCTCCACCTCCCCTCATCCACGCATTCGATTGGCTTTACGGCTCAATTGGCCGTGTGCTATGGGGCATAACGAGCTGGAGAACGTTACGCTGGAGCCCGAGCGACGAATCGTCGCTCGAAGAAGAGAAGCGTATAAAAAGGAAGGGTGGCTGCTGGTGCAATCTGCATAATTCGAGCAGGCGCACATGCGAAACCTGAGCTGCCTCCATCGCTGCTGCTGCTGCCCGGGGGCCTTATATCCCTCTCGTTTCGCCGAGTCATTACCGAACGCGCCAGTTCGGCTCTGCGGTTTCGAAAAGCGGACCCTCCCGCGGCTATAGCCGACTATACTCTTGCTTCTCGAGCCAACAGCAGCAGCAGCTCGAATAACCATCCCTGCGCGATGCTGCTCTGCTGCGGCCTTGGTAGCCGTTCTCTCTCTCTCTGCTATACAAGCTGCTGCCGAAAATTATCGGCCCGGGCCAAAACTGCAGCACACCGTGCCAGGGGAGATCGGTTGTATACTTATGCCGTTGCGTGATCGCGTGTCCGCAGTCCCTCTCTTTTTCTCTTTCTCTCACTAGAGGTCTCAAATGACTAAACTTGCCTCGAGACTGCCTTGATTCTGTCTACTCCCGCGGAGTTCGCTCGAGCTGCTTTTTCAAACTGGAATGCGGCGATTTGGTATTGAAAGAGCTCTCTGTATGGCTCTCGGGAACGAGCTCGAAAATCGTTTCTCGCGAGTCGCGAATGGCTCAAAATGCTTCCGATGAATTTTACTCTCTTCGTTTCCGCGACAAGCTTAGCATGGCAGTTTGGTTTCTATCAATTGAGAAAAAGTAAAAATTCTAGCTGTACAGTATACGATGTCAATCCTTATCAAACAGCCCAAAGTAAACCCGCTTACAATACAACGATTGTAAGACTGCTAAGCACACGCAAAGCACTCTATATCCGTCGTGACCCAAGGCAAATAAGAAGCATCTCTTTCATGAACAGTCGAACCCTCATCTTATTCGGCGAAATCTTGACAGTCGGCTGGAAAAGACACATATCATAAAAACGAATACTCGAGAAACGAAGTCGCTGGCAAACAAATACAAGAGCCTGTAGAAGGACGAGAGTATACGAATATCTTAGACCAACATTGACCAAAAGTGTCTTCAGTCTATAAGTAATTGCACTAGTTTTTAGTCGAGGCGCACTCATTAACCGGAATTCCAAGAGAACGCATCCAACATTATCAGATAGATTTTTTATACAGATCGTACGCATTCGATTCGCGCAGATTATCCGTTGTTTTTTCCCCGTCGAGTAATTAAATTTCGTTTTATTGGGTCGGATCGAAAAGTGGGCGTGATGCTCCGACAATGCGCTCTCTCGTTTCATTAGGCCAAAGCGCAGGGGAAAAAAAGTTTCACGCTTGATTAAGCCGTAATGCAGAGATAACAATCGCGATTCTCTCCGGCGACGTATCGACGTTTAACACGCGCGAGCTAGAAAGTTCGTAATGAATTTACGGTACAACCGTCGTCGCGGGACAATAAAAAAAAGGCAACCTAATTAATAAAGAATACAGAGGAGAGCCTGTACTGCATAGTCGGTGCGTGGGGGGGAGGGACGGCCTCTACTGTTCTCTGACACGGTTTACATTGGAGAGGAAAGTATATTCTAATGAGCCACAGCCGCGTTTACCTTATTTCCATGAGAACGTTCTCTTCCGTTAATTAATAATAATAATAACAGGCTCGCGTGCAAAATTATTGGGACAGCTTCAATCTCATCTGTGAAGTCTGAAAATTCAGAACTAATACAATACCGATCCTTACTGACAAGTTCTGAGTTATTTTTCATTTTTTTTAATAATGAGAGCATTTGTTTTTAAACAATGTAGAGAAAAAATGTAAAGCCATTCTCTATTTTATTGTTCAGCGTGTATCTCGCAATCTGGTTGGTTTTTTTTTTAAAAAAAGCAAAGTACGTTATCCCGTGACTTGACCGATAATAAACCTTTTTCTCCCTCCGAAATCGACGTAATTGCACTCGTGCCTATCTTAATAGCAAATCTAAAGGCAAAAAAAATCGGAAATTCTTAAGATTCCTTTTTTTTCCTCAGATCGAAAATTAAAAGTGTAAGGAGAAGAAAAATAAGCCGGGTAAATTATTAATCCGACCTATCTTATCCGCATAGCTGTATGTGCGCGAGCTTGAACGTATCAAGAGGTGCGATAATGCTTCGAGGCGTAAGTAGAAGTGCAGAGCATACTCTTCGCCGCTATATTTTACAGTTTAATGGGGTTTTTTCTTTTTTTAAACGCTATTAATTTTTGACTACTTTGCTTTGGGCTTAAAACGACTAGTGCCGATAATAAGTCCAGTTTTTATATGCATACCGATGATAGGGTTGCACACGGTTATAGTGACAAAGTTTTCGATACATTATACTTCATCAGTGGATAAGAGTAATCTTTTAATTACGGTCAGGCCAAACGCAAAAATGCGCAATATCTGTAGAATATAAATTGAAGTCTCTTAAAAGAAAAATCTACTTATA
This sequence comes from Anagyrus pseudococci, assembly GCA_030522585.1. Taxonomy (NCBI): domain Eukaryota; kingdom Metazoa; phylum Arthropoda; class Insecta; order Hymenoptera; family Encyrtidae; genus Anagyrus; species Anagyrus pseudococci. The sequence goes on from JAPYYQ010000103.1 coordinate 14,415, forward strand.
CCTTACTTTCAGAGATTTTTTTCTAGGGATACAAGATTATACTTCTCATTTCGGCTCTTAGCTTCATATACGCGCTCTCGGTCTCATATACGATTTCAGCTATAATAGCAGCGCACTTTACATTCCTCCGCAGACCGAATAATTTCTCTCTCATCCCTACGTGCGCAGACGAGCACACGGACACATACCGTTCGTTTCAATCCTCGTGTTTTTACTTCTGACTTCATTTAATTCCTAAACCCTACCCATTACGTTATTCAGCATACAGTCACGGCGCAAAAACCAACAAAACCAACAATAACAACTCCGCGAGTCTCAGCATTAAATTTCTCTTGGCGACTCAATAACCCAGTGATTACACAATAATTACGCCTCAATCAGAGGCTCGTCGGGTCGTAAAGCAATTGTCACTATACCACGCGAGTCCGCACCGTGGGCTCTTAAAAGAAAAAGCACAGCCCACGGGATTCCCCGTCATAAAACAAATAAACGAGCAGCGAATCGACGCGTAACCTCGGAACAGCTCTCTTCTCTGCACACACATATCCAAAAAGCCCAGCAGTTGGGCGCGCACATCGGAGGAATCAATTAATTAATCGTCCAAGCCGAGCTTTCTTTCTTCGCGCCCTCCTCACACATGCTCGCTGCCGGCACTCGGCCTCCTTTCTCCAGTGGCCTCGCACCAGCACAGACACACACACGCAAACGCTTCATTATACAACAGCCAGTGTGTCTCTCGCACCGGCTTTCTTGACTTTACACTGCACGGCCCTTATCCTCTTTTCGGGAGCAACCGCCGCCGCATTGCGGGCTTCTCTCGTGTTTCGATGTCCCCCCTTAATTTCATACTCCGCCAGTCTCGCGGAGCTTGATTTCAATATAACTAGTTTGGCGATCGTCGCGCGCCCCGTAAAAACTACCTCTAATCGCTACCGTGCGCTAATCCGACAATATCCCCCCCCCCAAGAGATTTATGCGCTCGGCGCTTGAGCGTCAATTTTCCCCCCTCTGCGCCTGATCGCTCACCAATTTGCCGCGGTAATTTAAACCCCATAAGGCAAGCGCGTTTTTTCTTAGCGGACTTACAAAGCCCGAGTAAGATTCCAATGAAAAAAAGAACAATCCAGTTGCTCATTTTTTCTTCCCGTTGTTCAAGAGAGACAACGCCGCGCGTTGCTTTCGCGAAAACAGCGAGTACGCTGAAGCCGATGGAGCTTGCTCTCTTGCTTTTGTTGCCGAGTGATATTTCTTTTCTCGCTCGTCTTTGCTGTTTTACGTGGAAAAATGCGGCGGCGATGGGGGAGGGGGATAATTATTCTCGCACGCGAGGCTATGGTGGCCGTGTCTCATTACGCGCGTCCTTACAAACTCGCTTATCCTTATAACCCGACGTTTATCTCTTTTGATTTTCCGGCCCCCCCTTTTTTTTGTCAAGTCTGCTTCGCTGTACGTACGGAATTTTTCCGTCGCGGTATAGGCGAGAGTAAGAAACAAAGCCCGCGTGCGAGGCGTCGTTGAAGTTTTCGCGGAACATAATTTTTACGCTCCAGGAAGAGCGAGAGAAGCTGCTCTTTGTTGCTGTTCGTTGTTAAAAAAAGGGGAGGGGATAAGGTGAGGGTCTTCATGCGCGTATGGGAGGCGAGTTATTATCGAGAGGGAAGCTCCTCAAACATTTTATGCGTATGGAAATTATTTTTAATGGAATCAATTATATCTACGGCAATGCGATGACAGTAATTTCGCGCACTTACGCCCGCCCGATCCTATATACTCTCTGAGTAGCGAGCTCCTCTCTCTCTCTCTCTCTTCCTGCACCTCCTCTCTCCTACCCCCTTGAACCTATACACTATATACGCAACATCGTAATTTTACGTTGGGCTTGCAATTCCGCGCGCGATTGTAGAAATCGTAAATGTAATGTATTAGAGCGATGTATTACGAAATGTTTTAAGGATATGTTGATTTTTTTTCTAGACGGTTTTTCGAAATTTTATGATTACGCGTAATAAATGCAATTAAAGTAGGATAGATTCTGCATTTATTCCCTCGTGGAAATTTAACATACTACGCGGCGGAACGAGAAGATCGATTGGTCGAGTTTTCCATGTATTCGGGTCGAAAGCTCTCTTGAATCTCAAAAGTTTTTCGTTAGCGCAGTATCATCTATCTTTCATTAGCGTCCAGTTACAATCTTATCGGCCGCTAATTAAACCATCATTAATTTTAGTTTTGCCTCAATTAAAACGCGCATCGTTTTATTTGGATAACCTGCCTCTCGGCGTCGCGCGCGATAAATAAATTTTTTGTTGATATAAACGAACATTAACAAAAACATCGCAAGGATATGCTCGATATTAATTTTACCATTAGCTTATACCGAAACGCCGAGACTAGCTGTTCTATTAATATATTACACAAAGATTATCTATCTTTTTAAAATGTATTACTTGTCATTTTCAATCTAAATTTTCAACTACTCAACTATAAAAATTTAATGTATATTATATATTTTTTTCTCTTTCTGTTTCAGGTAAGTCAATTTACTGCTCTCTCAGCGTCTATCCTTGATTGTAAGCCAAAGATTTAGTAAGCCGTAAAAGTTTACAACTTTGTAATATAATATACGATCTTACCTCGCATGAATTTTAGTTGGAAAAATTAATATCTCTTCGCTCGCGTGCGAAGCAGCGTAATTAAAAAAGTACAATTTTTTCTTTATGCTCCAAATTACTTTGGAAAATTTAAGGCCAAATCGAATCATTAAAATCCCCAAACTAGCTTTGCTTTTAATCAGCGAATAAAAATAAAAAAACGAACAGGCCAATAACTATAAGTTGTAACATCGATGTTTTACCGTAAAATCGCTGGTGGTAAGCTCGTTCCTAACATCATAGTTTAGCAAGCCATTTAAAATTCGCCATAATCATGCATATCTCCCTTACCGATCTCAACATAAAATACAAACTCAAAACCAGTAGCCGCACCGCTACTCTAGTCCCCCACGAAATCCTCCATTCATTAACCTCGTCGTCTGCCATTACCTAAAAGCCATAAATAAACGACCATAAAACAAAACAAAGAAACAAACAAACGAAAAAAAGGTAATCCAAAATCCAGAAAAACCGTTTAGCAAATCAGGTTCGATAAACCGCTCTGCCAAAGACACCCAAGCTGCATCGCTTAATCGAGTGCGCTCCTCCAGAGCAACCTTCTCCTCTCGCTGCCTCTGGAGAAACAGCAATTTCGCGCAGTTATGTCAAGCGTCCCCGGCGCCACATCCTCCCTTCCTTCAAAGCACCGTTATAACGATCGAGTCATATCGAGAGGCCGGCTATATCGGTAGCGCGGCATCTCCTAGAATCTCGGAAGTATCTCTCTTGCGCGCACACATACTTACACATATGGCCCCTAACGTTTTGAGTGTGTGTAAGCGTCATCGCTCGCTCGCGCATACGCAGTGGCGGCGCCTACGCAGCTGTAAAGACGCGAGAGATGAAAGCGATCTGCCTCGCGCGCATGTGCCAGCTGTGTCTCTCTTGTGCAAAAGTGACCGAGGAAAAGGCATTTATTGATATTTCCCCGGGACTGGCAGTTGAAATTGCACTATACGGTATATAGACACTCGCTGCTATATTACCGCACTATACGCTGTGCTCTCTGCGCTGGCTCTTCCGAGTTAGCCGCACACCGCGCGACTTTAACGCCTTGGGAGTTTCGTTCTATTATGCGCATTTGCGAGTACAAATGGATAGGCGTTTAATGTCGGATAATGGGGAGCGGTTGAGAAAAATGGGCGATGGAAGACTTACACTTTGTTTCGAATCAATGCTAAAATTGTCGATGTTAAAACGATCGGCAATCATATGCGTCTCTCCGATTATCCTCTGACCAAGAGATCGGCAACCTAGTGCGTCGAACGAAAAAGACCAGTCAACGAAAACACTCTCGTTTATAGCACACTCTATTCGATTTTCAATCGAACTCGCCAATGCACCAATAGCATAGATATTAGAGAGCGCTGAGCTTGAGTAACGCTGCAGTGCTCGCATATCGCCGCGGGCGGCCGGCGATCGTTCTAATAAGCGTCATGGCGCTCGTATATTGCAACGAAGAGAAACAGCCGCGATTCTCCAGTTCTCTTGGGAAACTATGGGGCTGTGTGATTATGCGCGAGGGGCGCGAGAAGCGCCGCGCACAATTAGCGCGGCGAGGATAGACTACACACACGGCCACGTATACAGCAGCACAGTCCAAGCGCCGGAAATTGAATTCCGGAAGGCCCGCCTACCTTGCCGCCATTCGTGTCCATGTAACGTCGAGAGTATGTGGAAGACGGTGGCGCGCGAGGCCTGGGCTGCTTTTGAATTCTTAAAAAGCAGCCCCCGCCTCGTAATTCACTATTGCACATCCGCAGTCCGATGTGTGTGCCGAGAGTTCTCTCTAAGGAATGAGAGTTTTTATTTTCGAGAGGATGAAGGGAACTGCGGCTGTTGGATTGATAAGCAGTTAGGCGCCCCCCGCCCCTGTTTTTCAGCGTTTAAACGTCGTTCTGGACTACTAGTCTCATATAGGCTGCGATTAAGTTTATGGCTGGATTTTTTTTCGTTCGCCAAAGAAAAAGAGGAAAAATGAAAAAGAGAGCGCGAGGCGACGTTGTAATTCGCGGTTGGGAGGTCCGGCGTATAAAGAGCCAGCGCGCGAGAGAGCGCTCTTTGCTCCGCGATTATCATCCAAATTGCCGTGGGCAATGATACACCGAGGTTTGTGCTTGATTAAAAAGCTCTCAGCTCCCTACACTCGAGAATACGTTTTTTTTTTACGACTATCTAACGCGAAAATCTAAAGGACGCACGACGACGTTGGAATAAGCTAAACGGAACGAAACTCATTCGAATAAAAAGAGCACGACGCGTCATTATACGGCGATGCTCGTAAAACAGACGTCCCGGACATGGTCTAAGCAGCTTGGCCAGCCGAACCTGACAAGCGTCAGCCGATATCCATCAAAATCGACAAAATTTACAAGAGTTCGCTTCGATACGTATTCAGATAAGCCGAAAGCCAATTTCAACTGCACACACCCTCTCCAAGAGACTGCTTATAACTCAAACGAGCCTCGCCTCTTCCTCACACGTGTACGTACACGTCCTCTTCTCTGTCAGCCAGCGAGTAGACGAGAAAACTACTCCTCGGTAGAGACACAAAAGAACCGGTCTCTCTCGGGGCTGCTCTAAATTTCTAATACTCGCAAAAAAATGAAGAGAAGACACGGAGACGACAGCCACACACGCGGTGCTTTCGAGAAAAAAACACGTCGAAAGGAACGTTAAAGAGAAACAGCCTGAATAATTTTAATTTGATCGTTTATTTCTCCTTACCCGCGCGCTACTCTCGTGCGTGTCATATACGGCAATTACACAGCGGCCAACAAAGTTGACGTCGTGTTCAACACGTGTTGGGCGCGCGTTCGAGTATATCAGGTGGGAAGTGCATATACAGCCGCTCGAGAGATCACCAAGAGGCTTCACCGTATAGCTGCGGCGGATCTTATACCTGCCGCTCATTATATTCGCGAGAGAGAGAGAGAGAGAGAGGAGCAACGTATGTATAACGAAATGCCAGACGCGCGCGCTCGTTTAGCTTATCGAATGTAGGCTCCGTAGCGTCGCGTGCCTGAAACATCGGCTCTCGTATAAAGAGGGACTGTGTGGGGGGAAGGGGGTGGAGAGAAAAGGAAGAGTTCGCGGGCACTATACACGTGGGCCGTGATTAATGCGCGCGGACGGGCGCAAATAGCGACGGGGGGGGGGACACGCTAATCGCTCTCCTATACCGGGCCTGCGAGCTCCGGCCGATGGGCGACGGCGAGCCGAGGTGTATCGAGAAGGGCTTCCTTTTTTTTGTTGCTCGAATCCTCCGGACTTCGCCCTGTAGTTTTTGCATTGCCCAAGAGAGCAAGAGATAGAGAGACGCTTGTACCGCGGAATTCTCCTGTCTGACGTGCTTCCCCCCCCCCTCGCTTCGGCGTTCCAACTGCGCTCGCTTTTTTTTCTTTTGAAAAGGGCCGGCTGGAGAAAGAGAGAGACTCGCTCGTGCGAGAAGCGCGCTAATGTACTTCCTCCTCGACGAATCCGCGAGGCATTGACTTTCATGAGAGAAAGAGGAAGAGAGGAAGAGATGAACGGATGCTTGTAGAGCATCGAGTAATACGCGACGAAGGGGGTGGGGTTGCAGCAAGCGAACAGGTGGACCGCTCGAGCTGCTCATAACATAAAGATTTGGCATATTTTCCACTTACCGTGCGGAAAATCAAAGTTTTCCGAAGGGATCGCGCAATAATTAAAATTACGCGCTAGACCGCCACGCAAAATCGGCGCACCTTCTCCTTCGGCCGAGAGAAAGAGAGGATGTGTACGAATAGCCGGGCATTAGTATAAATTCCGTTAGCGGCGCGCGTGCATGCGCATACACATAAATAGCAGCTCGTGCAGGATCCATTAAAGCGCGGACGAGAATTAGAAGAGATAACCGGGGGATTGATTCATTCGAGCCGCTACATTACAGGTCTAATGACAAAAATCGGCAAGGGATCTCGCGCGCGCGCGAGCGTGTCCGTCGCCTCTTTGTTATACATACGAGACAGAGAGGGAATCACTTTAATTTATGAGACTAATTATACTGCAACGCCGGACGAGCGCACACCTTCCGCTTTTTCCTATGCAGCTGTAACAAAGAGAGCCTAGGGGAGGACGAGTATATCTCCCTTTCGAGCTCGCGATTACTTATTGTGTAATGCCAGCTTGAAAAATCGGCCGATTTGCCATAGCCACATAGACCGTGGGGCAACCGAGAGGTGGCTATAGCCTCGAAAATCACAATAATCCAAACGCGCGCGCACGCGCTTATTTGCAAAAGCCACGAAGAGCGCGCTGCGATAATCCTTTATTTGCCCTTGAAATTTTCGTCTACACATTGGCAAAAGCCAGTGATCTCGCACAGAGGGCAGCATAGAGAGAAGCGGATTGGACGAAGCGGCGTGGCTGTCGTTTTGTATCTGCGTTGTTAATCTTTACGTCTCCTTCGACCCGTTGCTCCGCACTTCCGAGTCGACAGAAAAGAGAGAGAGAAAGGGCGGGAGAGAGAGCGATTGGAAGCGCGAAAGCCATACAGCGAAGAGTCGTCCGGAGCTTATGTACGGAAGAGCCTTGGAAATCTCTTTCGCCGGTGTGCATATATATACGCCCGGAGCGAGCCTTCGGCTATTAGACGCGAGCGCTGGCTGATCTACCTGCGCCGTCGCAGACGTATTCATGAGAAAGCCGGAGTACCAGCAGCCAAGAGAGAGAGAGAGAGAGAGAGGGTGTGCAGGAGGGGTAGTCCGAACGATTTAATATTAATAGCGGCCGGAGAGTCGTCGGCGTACACGCCCGCGGCCAGACGTCGCTCCTCGCCGGCCGCGAACGAGAGCGCGCTGCTGCTGCTCGGCGAGGGAAAAGAAAAAAAAACAAGGGAGGGGGAAGAGCAGGAGCGTGCATACTCTTATCTTCCTCGCACCTACCGCTATCTCGAGAGCGCCTGTGTATAGCCTGGTCTACAGCTTCTCTCGAGAAGAAGAAGAGGAACGAGAGAAAGAGGCTTACTTATAGCTCGAGGGTGGAAGGCCTCTGTGTGTGTGTGTATGTGGAGGCGCGGCTGGAAAAATAAGCACCAGCCGGAATATATATCATCCGAGATAATGGATTCGGAAAAGTCGATGCCGGTATGCGAGGATCCGACAAGAGGGGGTAGGGTTGAACGGCTGGAGGATGGACGCGGGCGTATGATGGCATTGCCGAGTGTGCGGCTGTCGCGGCAGATTGCCGATCGCCGGCAGAAGGTGCAATTGTCATGCTGCTTTGCACTACTCTCTCTTTCTCGAAGTCAAGCCGAAAACACCGGCTGATTACAGGTGCGTCGTTATAAACCGATTCTTCCGATCGATCGGATTCCCAGGAGGTCGGTGTAAGAAACGACGATGAATTCCCTGTAATACACCGCGAGCCATCAGTTTTCCATCATTCGCGCAGGGTTAAAGAAGCCGAACGAGTTGCCGGTACGAAAATCATCGCTTGAGAAGCGTTTAACCGCGGCATCCATGGACTACAGCGCGTGTATCGGTGTAAGTGCGTGTAGATTCACTCAGCCGATCCTAATTAAACCAGCCCCGGCTGCTCGCGCCCGCTCTGCGTTAAATCGTTGCAATGAAATAACGCGAGAACAAGCGCATACCCCCAGAGAGAGAGAGAGAGAGGGGAATTTCCAAGCGAGATGGATGTAGTAAGCGCGGAAGTGTCTTACCTCTCTTCGAGAGAGAACAGTTTATAATGCCTCGGGACGCGCTGACTTCCGGCCGGCAGACACGGCAGCTCACCTCTACGCGTATACGTGTACATGTGAAGCTGTAGGCTCTACTCCGACGCTCCATATTGCAATAAAGCAGAGGCGCGCGAATAGTATGCTAATTTTAAAATGGAACAGAAAGAGGGACAAGTCAGAGAGAACAATGTCCCAGGCGCGCATACCGATCTTCGGGACTACCTGCTTGGGACAGTACGCGTTTCTTATATTATACACGCGGGAGTGCCGGTAAAGTCGGAGGGTCGAAAAATTGATTTTCACTTAATTGCGATATACGCCGGAGTCTGGCATTATTTCGATTACGACGTATATACGAACGATAAGAAGAGCAGGCGAGAGAGGAACAAAAGGAGATTGGAATAAGAGAGCCGAGAGAGAAAGGGAACGAGAGGAAAGGAAGGTCGAGGAATAAGGGAGGAGAAGAGGATCGCAGCTTGGTCAGGGGATACACGAAATTGCACTTTAATGTGTGTTATTGAAATACTGCGTGCTCAGACGAGTGGAGAGTCTGTACGCGAGTGGTTGGCTGTCTCCGCGTGTATTTGTGTGCGAGATAGGGAAGTGATTCTGGCGAAATGTTTGATGATTTTGAGCAAATGGATGGTTGGCTGAATTTTCGTGGTAAATGGAGATTTTTGCATTACCGACTTTGGGGTACGGTGACGTGTGGAGGACGAAGTCGTTTTATTAGAAACTTTGTAGGGTGGTTGGGGATAGCTGTTTACGGTAAAAATAATCGGTAGTTTACTAAGTGAATTACTTCGTTAAGGAATTATACTCTAGTCGGGGGAAAAGAAGCATGAAGCTTTTAATACATGATGGCGTTGCTGTAAGGGAAGAGAGAGAAAATTTTGCGGTTAAAGCCAATTAAAATTAGCATCGTCCCAGCGTCTAAGCTCATACGTGAAGCATTATCTCCATACAAATGCGCTTTGTAAATTACGAAGCTCCAACTGAGACGATCCATGCGCCCGCAGCCAAGCGATCTGCAACAATCTTAAGGACACCAGTAAACTCCGGCTAATAGGTTGCTATACTCATTCGAAATTTCATCGAGAGTACTTATTGTACTCAGCGAATACTTGCGAACGTTACCATCGACAAAGAATCCCGCGGTACCAGCATTCCTTCGTGTCATCCGTAAAAATCATCGTCGCATTAGACGTCCAATTCAACCAACCGGCATCAAAACCAAAAGTATAAAAGCAACGACAAGAAAGGAAGAAAAAGACTAACAAAATGCTTGGCTATAAGAAACCAACAAAATATCATCTCCTCCCAGTCCGTTATTAAATAGCCATCAGCGAGCCTTATGAATCGCGGCATGTATGCAGCTCCGCAAAAATGCAGCGGCAGCAGCTCCGAGCGACGAGCCGAGCAGGAGTCTAAGGGGGAGGAGCCTCTCTCGAGAGAGAGAGAGCTCCGCGAGAGCCACTTGACGCGCGTATAGAGTACACCGCGCGCTCTCGCACACGTACACGCGCGTACGTACACACAGGCACAGAGCGACTCGGCAGGAGAAGCAGGAGCTAAGGCCCTCGGGGCCTTGCTACCAGCGGAACAACACCCCACTCTCTTTCTCTCTCTCTTTCTCCGGCATATCCTTCGAGAGCGCTCCCTTTTGCTTCTCTCCCCGCGCGCGCGCGAGTCTGGCGCGCGTAGCTGGCGTCGGGTTCAGTACCGACTCCGGCCTCGCAGCGTGCCGTTGCTCTCTCTCGTGCACGTGTGCGCGCACGGACTTCGTGTCTTCCACCTGCTGCTTTTGCATTGCCATCGTCCCAGCGAACGATCAATGGCTGCTGCTGTTAGTTTCATTCAACTGCTGCTAACCGATCGCGATCGATCGGTTTGTTTAGTGACAAAGTTCCGCTGCTGTGATTTGAAGGCTCGCCTGGATAAGGTTTACATCGATAATCTCGTGTGGCTTTAGTGTTGTGCGGAGCAGTGTGTGGTCGTTGAGACGAGGAGAAAGAGGATAAGGGCCAGAAGGCCGGCTCTGATGGAGTGAACCGATCTCTATATAGCGTGAGTGTCAAGTGGAGGTTTACATATCTCTCGCGCGTGTGTGCGTGTATGTTCACTGGTAAAAAGGTGTGCTTAGCAACTACACTCTTGGTGTTTCATTGAAAGACTCGGTCTTTCGCGATTCTGTTGGTTTGTCTGGGTTTTTTTTTCCTTTTCATCGGAGTCGATCGCGACAATCCGATCTGCTCGAGCGAATTTCACACATGTGTGTTGTGCGCAGTGCAGAAAAGTGTCTCATTTGAATCGCAAATCGCGGGAAAGCAATGCTGGCTTTTGAGAGGCCTGATTTACGCGAGACACAAAGAGATTTTCTTGATTTCCGGGCGTAGGCTCGACGGACGCGCCGCTCGTAATTCTCTTCCATGAAAGAGATCGGTATATTCAATATGATTATTTGCGCCCGCGTACTGCTATTCTGCATTTATGAACACAGATGGGAAAGGTTGGAGGAAGAAAAAACGTAATTCTTCTTGCGCGGTAAACCATCAATCCTGAAAATACACCCTGTACATAAGCCGATCTTAGCTCCAAATAATTTAGCCAGTAGTATCGATCTATCTAAAATCCCAACTCTGTCTCTCCGAGGTAAGGTTTAGCCGTATCGAGTTGCCAAACTGGTTGGAAATTTTAATTTCCACCCAGTGTACCAGTGCCCGCGACGACAATCCGCCGGCCGCAGAGAGCGCATTCCACGACTCGCTCAAGGCGTTGCCGGTCGCCCTCGGAAAATCGGTAACAGAAAACGAGAAAGAGAGCACGATTGTAAGGCAATAGAGAAAGAGAGCCAGTTTTTCTCATCCCACGCGTCGGCCGGCTGCTGCTGCTGCATGCCAGCTCTCTCGAGAGCCCACGCACATTATCCACCCGCAACCAGATCAGCTCGAGCAACGAATCAATCGGTTGACTTGATACATTGCCGCCACGTATAAGCCTAATGGGAACGCATACTTTGCGACCGGCTCTCCCCCCTTGCTTTTTTAACTCGGACCAGCTTCGAGAGACGCGGCATCGATTTATTTGACGCATCGATTGCTCTCTCTCTCTCATCCTCTACCTGGGGAAGCTGCGTGCTCTAGTTTACAGCTATATAAATTAGAGGCCTGCAGTGCAGCCGCATATAAGCAACTGCGCTCGATCGAGCGAAAAGTAGAGTGAGTTTAATGGCACTCTCTCTGCCGCACACGATCGAACGGGAAATGAGACCAACTTTGTGGTCTAGCTGCGTTTTGTACGTAACCGAGCAAATTTTATCGGTTGGATCTATGACGGAGGGAAAAAACAAAAGAGGAGTTCGGATGAAATATCGATAGGAGGGAGAGAAAGCAAGCTGTATAGGTAATATAGGGGGATTACAGTGTTTGTTATCGGCCGGGATTGCTCGTAATTTCGATTTAATAACGACGTATTTCCCTTAATTATTACGTCTTGATAGACGCTTCTTCGCGAGATTGCGACTTTTTTTCTCTTTCTTCAACGTCGATCTTATGATTCTAATTCTCACCGTACGCGTGCGGTGTATTACAGACGCTTGATGATGATTCCTTCGTTTCCCATCGTTAATCCACCCACCCTGAGTATCTCGCGGCAAAGATCGATGGACTCCGAACTAATTTCGCGTAATTACAAGGTAATGTCCGAACTCCAAGCTCTGATTAGCTTTTCTAATTCGGCCAATTATCCACGAGCAGCAAGTAAATAATAAAATTCATCAAAGCCGAGATCTATCTCCTGAAAACAGCGCGTGATAACCTCGAACGAACCTATTAACATCAATCTCTCGTTCTCATTTGATATACAAAACCATACCAACAATGATAAGCAGAGGAAGATTTCGCATCATCCGCCGAATCTACCACATTTTTTCCTCTTTTAAACCAATGAACAACGACCGTGAGAACAGGGCGTGCATTCCCATTGCTCCTTAACACACCAATCCCGTGTATTCTCATCAGAACGCGCCTCATCCCCTACATCCCTGAATTCAACTCGCCGGCAGTCGGCGAAGCGATAACTCACCGAGAGAGGGAGAGCATCAGGAGCTTTATCACTTATCAGCTACGGGTGCGTTCGTTAACCTTACGCGACTCCCCGAGATCCATTACAACCACCCACACGGCTGTGGTACCCACAGAGGTGGCCGTTCGCTTCGGAGGAAGCTGCGGAAGCGCGCATTCCTGCTGGAACCTAAGAACACCAAGTGTGCCCCGGGGAAAAAAGTGCGTCAGCAACTTAGAGAAAGAGAGGGAGGTGACCGCCATGGTCGTCGTTGTGTGCTGCACCTTCTGCAGCAGCAACGGGCACGGTCGCGTGTAGCCGCCTTTTTTCCCCCCCCCCCCCCCCCGCAACTTGCTTAGGCTTTAATACGCCGTGCGCGTCCGAGGGTAAAAGTGTAGAGGCGCGCGCTTACGCACATGCAGCTCGATGTATATGGTTTGTTTTCCGCGGAACACTCTAGTCCCGCTCTCTCGCGTGTGCGTAGATCCCCTTTTTATGTCCATTCAGCCGCCGGAGAGTTACGAGAGATAATGCGTAGAGCGAACGAGTTAAGGGCTTTTAAGCGATTCTTCTCACCCTTAATTAATCATTTGGAGAGCTGGCACGTCTAGTCTCTCTCTCTCTTGCTCTCTGGCTGTAATTTTTATTGTTATCTCTCTCCTGCGAGGCGCGCACACACATCGTCGTCGTCTACAGCTTTGGAGAACACGCGCTCGCGGCTTTCGTCGGCTCTAAGGCCGTTACGCTTCGGATTACGGAAATCGAGTGTATCCGCTCTGCACGTGTGTAGGCACATACATATATCCTGTAACTCGATCTTTTTCTCGCGAACCGATTCTTCTCGCCGATCTTCAAGCGATTTTTCCTTTTTCTTTCAGCGAGATCGCGTTTAGTCGCACCCCTGCTTGGCTATGTGAAAGCTATGCTGGCTTGGAGTTTTGCTGTAAATTGCATTTTTTCATGGTTGCCTTCAGAAGGCGGTATTTTTGCTTTCTGGTAGTGAGAGAGGACAGAGGAGGGGATGAGTATGTGTTTGAGTTGGGGTCGGACGGCGGGTATGGAGGGAACAGTTGGTAGAGGACGCGGAGTACCTGTTATGTTGACACGCGGGATATATCGCAAGTGCTGCTCAAACACTAGACGGCGCGGGCTCTGTTATTTTAAAATCTCGAGGGATTTCTCAAATTGGCAAAATACACTCTCTCATCTCTCGTTCTCTCTGGGAAGAGAAGACCGGCGCGATAAAAATGTCTCCGTTTGTGCTTTTCTCGTCCGATTCCTGTTTGCTTTGTCATTTCACTCTGCTGCGGTTCTGCGCGCACGTACCTTTGCCTCCTGCCCTAACAATATCACGTTGGACACATTCTTCTTCTTGTTTCGTTTATACAAGACAACAACAAATGCGACGCGCATAAAATCCGTAATCAGCGTGATCAAGCAAATAATGGCCAAAGCCGCGGACGTTAAACAACGAGCTCGAAGGCAGAGAGAGCTTTATACGACCGAGACCCCGTGCATCCCCCCCCCATAAAATAGTAATTTACATTCATTTAACATCGACGCTTAACGACCCCCGCAAGTACCATTCAAGGGCGTCTGTATAGTCCCCGATATTTTTCGTATTATCCATCATCAGGCTTCGCTTCGTGCAAATGAACTGCAACCGCACAATCGTCCCTCCCCCTATCGTCTCCACCTACTCTCTCTTTCTCTTTGCCGACCATATACAAACGTGACTTTGCGCTTTCAGCCACGCACTTTCATCGCCCCCCTTCCCCGAAAAAAGACAAACCCCCTCTTCCGTATAGCGTGCAACGCTTATCATTTCGCACTTAAGAACACATTTACACCCCCCTTTCTCGACCTTATCCCAAGATCCCCAAGATCCAAGATAAACTAGTCTCTCTCTCTCTCGTAGGTATTCGGACGAGAGATCTATTAATTCGCTGGAAAGCCGAGAAAAACGATCCAAGCCTTACTCGCCAAAAGAACGAAGGCAAAAAACCTCAAGGGGGGGGTAGGGATCGGGAGGGGAGCAACGGTTCCCTCACTCCCTCTCTTGGTTGGAAAAATCATAGAGGGGTATAAGGGGCAGGGGAATTCATCGCGCGAAAAGAGCCCGCGCGCGAAGATCGTATCTTCGGAGAGCAGCGCAGGGCAGCAGCAGCAACCGAGTTTTCGCCGATCTTATCTATATCAGCGCGCGAACGGGCTCCAGACAAAAAGCGGCTTATTGCTGCAAAAAAAAACGAAGGAAGAGGGAGGAAGATGGCGTAGAACTGGAGCGCTGCGAGGTCTATAGGGAAATAAGCGTTGGAAGAGAGAGAGATCCGATCGGTCGGCAGCGATAAGATATAGACCGGAAATCGGTTGGCTCGCGCGCGGCGCCGCGATAAAGCACTCGAAAATTGAATTACGCGTCTAGGTGCGTTGTATAGCTAAGCGAGAGAGGAAAGCGAGAGGGTGGCCGAGGGGTGCAGAGAGGATGGCTATATGGGTAAGAGATAAGAGCGGCGCGTATAAAGAGTCGCGGCTGAAACGTAATCCCGGTAATCCGGTGTTACGGCGCGCGATCATCGACGCTTTCCCCTCCCGCTTCACCGACCCCCTTCCCTCCGAGGCACATATAAATAAGCGTGTAAACATATTACGTGGAGCTGCAGGGAGGCACGGCTGTATCGTTTGTCAAATCTTTAGTTTTTTTTTCATCCCCCCACCCTCTTCGTATAATCGCTTGCGTCTATAGATCTATAGTAGCATTCGAGCTTGTTTCTACGTGATATCGCGGCAAAGCTGCGATACACCAGGTATACACGGAGCGCGCGGTGTATGGTTAATCAATAGCGTCGCCGTACGGCAAAAGGAGACCGGTATCATTAATTAATTCGGCGATAGGGTGTACCGGGCGAGAGTATATCGCGACTGATAGGCAATAATATCTCAATCGCATACGGCGTATAGATATGCGGAAGGTTTTTGCTTATCGGTATAAATCCTGCGCGCACGTGTTGTGGGATGTGCTGTTGCGTAAAAGGCGCGAGAGCTTTGGCGTAAGAATGTTAACGGCTTCGTGGAAGCCGAAAATCCACGTGGATGTTTATACACGCCACGTGGACAAGCCGTGTGTGCGAGGCGTAAAAAAAACGGTGCGCTTGGGAATTTTCACGATCTCTCCGTCTTTCTCTCTCTCTCTGGCTCCAGCGGTTCTTCTTTCTCTCTCGCGTGCGCGAGTACTTACCGTATAGGTGCAGACGGAATGTCTTATTGGCCTCGCGCAAGCGAGAACGGATCTTCAGGACTGTGCCCCACGGGGAGGAGAGGGAAGTTATGGCTTGATTGCCGGGGATTGTTTTACGCGCTGGTATAGAGTGTAAATTTTCGGGTTTTATTACTCAGGCGCGCTCGCGCACACAACATGCACAATACATCCTTGTATAGCTGCGAGTATCGCGAGGCTTAAGCTTTTCAGGGGACCATAGCGATTGGTAAAGGTTGGTCGGATAGACATGTCATTTGCAGGTGGATGTATCAATGCCACTGCAAATAGTGCCTTTCTTTTTTGTAAATGCACGGGTTAAACGGCAAAGGCTCGAGGCTTATGCTTTCCGTAGTTTATTCTCGAAATGCAGTTTGCGTAGTTGAAATATTATAAGCTGCGCCTTAAGCTGCAACGCGCGAAGAATATACGAAATTCCCTTCTGAAATTCCGGTAGGCCTATACGCCGCCACAGCCGAGCCAGAAGAAAAAGGGAAAAAATTTAAAGAGAAACGCGCGGCTGCAACACACGCGGCAAATAACTAAAATAATCTTCATGTTTAATACATCCAAGTATACGCGGTGCATAAGTATACACACGAAAAGAGAGGAAGAGAGGGAGAGAGTAAGCCGGTAGATACGGTCAGAGATAAGGTGTCGGATCGTGTCAACGGGATAACCAAAGGTACCGAAAACACGCGAAAAAAAAGGAACGGCTGAAGCTACACACAAGCCGGCAGAGGGAGGGGGTGGGTTAGTAATGCCCCGCGAGCGCCGGGCAAGTAACGAAAAGCGAAAAAAATGAAAAAAAAAAGATTGAAAAGCAGGATCGAAAAAAAAGGAAAAGGAACGGTGGGGAATCTACAAGCCTACTATACGAAGATAGAGGAGTATAAGGAGGGGGGGAGGGAGAAGGAGATAGAGGAAGGCGCGCGAGCGCGTGAGGGAAAGGAACGGTAGGGAAATAAAAGATGAAGATAATCGGGCGGGCGTCGTCGGGGCCCCGCTACACACACACACACACACGTACACACGTATATATGCTCGGAGCCACGGCGGAGAAGCGCGCACGCTGGCCCCAAGAATGCGCGCCGCAGGGATAATCTGCGAGCGGGCCGCGCTTAATTAACCGGCTGCTGTTGCCGCTGCCGCCACGGCGGCTCTCTTTCTCTCTCTCTCTCGAAAGAGAGAGAGAGAGGAAGGGAGCGAGTACGCGCGAATCTCTCTTCCGATGCCCGTGGGCGTATATATCGATGCTGCCTGGAGAGAGAAGCTGAGGCTTTAATAGAAAACCCGGGAAATTATTACGCCACGGCGGCCCTCCCGCCCCCCTCTTTCCACTATCCCGCGTCGTACCACCTTATCCCTCTTCTTAGTTAGCCACTGCGAAGCTCGGCTATGCGCGCTATCCTTTTATTACAACACGAGTAAACCGAGCGTCTCTCTTTTTCTCCCCCGTAGCTGGCAGCGCCGCCCTTCTTCCAGCCGCGTCTAGCTTGTGCGCCTCGCGTAGTATATATGGGGGGCTCGTTTACGTCGTTTTGCCTTGCTGATTGAACCTGCATTTTTTTTCGGGTGGCTGGAGGGGTAGTGAGATACGCGCCGAGCGTATCTTTACAGTATTCGGCAAATTTTCGAATTTAGAGACGCGCGCACGCTCGGCAAGGACGACGCGTACATCTGGTTGGGAAGAAATTTCCGGGAATCCCCCGGGAGACGGAGTTCGGTAAGCGGTGATTATAGTGAGCGCGAGGCCTATAGGGTGTGGAGATGGGACTTGGCGCTGTGGTTTTACCTGCGGGGGCCCCCGTTGCCCACATCTAATTACCAAAAGATTTCGGATTGCTCGCTGGAGAAGCATCTCTCTTCTCTCTCTCTCTCTCTCTCTTTCTCATAATCCTCGGCGTATATACCAATCAAAAACATCGTCTGCCATAACGATTCTTAAAACTCGGCCATTACCAAGCGATCCTCAATCCCCTCTCCGTACACAGAGGAAAATCTCTCTGCCGTATCGTTATACGCGCTCGATAACGAAATATTAATAAGAAACGTACAAACGTCCTTCCTCAGCTGGCGCGCCAAAACTGTCCCATCCCTTGGCTCAAACTCTCTCTTTCTCTCTTTCGCTTTTTCTTTCTCTCTGTCTCGAGCTGCCGAGGATAATTGCAAAAGTACTCTCAACGTCCGAGCCGCAAGTCATATAGCCGGGGCTCGCTCGTCAGGAGCATTCCTCGAAAGCCCATAAAGCCAAGGGTAGGACACGCTTCTTCTTCCACGTATACAGCGGGAGCGAAGAGAAAGAGATTCTCCGGACGAGAGAGCGGGAAGAGGAGGAAGAAAAAAAAATATCACGGACAGCTCTCTCGGATAATCGACGCGGCGTAATGATAGAGCGCCCGCGGCTTCGACACAGCGAGCCAAGGACGAACGAGGAACAATGCCCGGGGGGCCCCTCGTATTCGGATGTATACTCATGATGATCCTAGGGGACGCGGCGCTTATAGGTCGGAGTTCTTTCTCCGTCTCTCCGAAATTTTTTCCCCGCAGATTTTACTACTCGCGGTTACGGCGCACGAGCGATCCCGAAGGAGCGCGCGCTTTTTCGAGCGAAGATCGGTAAGGAGAACGTCTCTCTGACGTTATGTACTCCCTCCGCGCTTTGGTCGACACTTTCATTCCCATGATAGAGTCAGCAAGCACGGAAGCGCGATACGGACGATACGACTCACGCGCGCTACTGCTCTCTCTCTTTGTAATTAGCTGGAAATCGCACATTTATTATAACGATCCCAACCGATTTTCCGTTAGCCTCGCGCATACAAACGCGACCTAATCCCATACATAAATTTCTCAAGCCGCGCCGAACGTATGGTCTCTTCTTCATTCCTCGCCTCGATCTCCCGGCGAAATCTGGAATACAACCGCCCCTATAAAGCATCAACCGATTTTTCAAAGCGGCTTCACGGGATGTCTGGGATGTTCCAGGTGCGGTCTCCGGCGACGCGACTGTTTCCTGGAAAACGAGCTCTCTCTTTCTCTCTCTTGAGATGTTTTGCCGGCCCGTCTGTCCGTCGACTTATCAGCAGGTTCCGCGCGAGCGTATACGGCGGGGAGCGAGAGAGAAAGAGACACTTATCTCGCGCGACCGGCCATCTTTGAAAGACTCCTCTCTCTCTCGCTTTAGCCGGCCATATTAAAACGTTAATCTCCGCTCTCTACTACCGGTTATTCATACAGATCGACTCCTCCCCTTGACTGCTCTTCCTCTTTCCTTCTCTCTCTATCCCTCTTTATTCTCTTTCTTTGCCTTTCTCTACCTTCGAGAGCCCAGACGATGGACCATAGGCGAAGATCGCGTGATGTAGACCAGCTGCGTATAGGCGCGCTCTCGACAGTCCCTCAACTTTTCACCATCAGCAGCAGCAGCAGCTCTTGCTCTCTCGAGCAAGTTTTCGCTAATAAATCTCTCTCGGCTTTCGCTGCCTCTCTCACTCGCTGCAGCTTCTTTTTACCGACGATGGTTTTGCATTGTGCAAGCGGTATAAGGCTGGAAGGAGGGATCTATATTTGAAAATTGTTTTTCTTCTCAAAAGATCGATCGAGCGTAGGATGGGTGGGTGGGGGCCGAGGGTGTAATTAATTTCTCTTCCCGCTGCGCGAAAATAAAACGATAGACAGATATTACAGTGAGCTCGACCTGTAAGATCGGTATGCATACGCACACAGAGAGAACTCGCCTGCTCGAATATTGAATTATACTACTCACGTATCGTCTGCATATGAATATCCAGTAGCTTCTTCGTAAAATTAATTATGCCCGCAATTAAAGTTTATGCGCGCATTGAAGAAGAGAGAGCGAAAAAAAAACGATAATATAAGACCGCTCGTCGCGCGCGCTTAGCCCCGATCGCCTCATAAACATTAGCACAAATGCGCTCGTTGAATTAATTTCTTTCTTTTCTTTTCTTCGCCTCTCTCTCTCTCTCGCCATTTTTTTATGCCAACATCCTCCACACCAATTAAGCTCCCCCTATCGAAAAGCAAATCTCCCAACGGTCTCGCGAAAACTCCTGTTCCGCGGAATCCCGCGAAACAACACACACGTCCAAGACTCGCATTTTCCAAACTTCACTAAACAAAAAAATAAAAATAAAAGAAAACGAGGGGGTCTTAAACGCTGCTGCCAAAAGCTCTGGAACTTGGTCGTCGGGGCGGACAAGAACGAATTCCAGGCGTTTATAAGAGGGCTCTCTCCTCGGCTGACGCTCCCGCGCGCGGACGACGTCGAGTTCCGTTTAGCAGGTCTAATTGCCGCGCGGCGGAGGCCCCGTGAGAACGCAGCAGCGCCAGTGGCTCGCTTTTTTTCCTCCTCTACCGCGTCGACCCTGCCACACGCGCGTTCTCGCGGGTGCTCCCTATACCCTGTACCCTGGGAAATTGAGGCATTATATTTAAAGCGACCCTTCCCCTCGACGACGAGGACGTTATGCTCGGCTGACTAACTTATACATATACACCCCGTGATGCGTCTATTGCCACATACCCCGGCTCATCCGTTGTCGATTCAGGCCTTTACAATACCGATTCCCCTCCAAGAAATATTTCCTTCGAGTTCTTACGGCGTTCCAGACATTCCTTGCTACCGACGAGTGGAATATTTAGCCAAGGGCAATTAAAAAGTAGAGCGCGCGCGAGTCTTGCCAACTATAGACGTGGGGGTATTTTCAATTACCCCGGGGTAGAAGAAAAATCGGCAGCGATCGTTAAGCTTGGCGCAGTCTAGGGCGCGGATGGGTGCATTCAATTTCGCTGCAGAGTCGATCGCGCGCATTAAACCGGGGCTATGCTGCGCCGCACCGAGAGAGACTCGTCGATGATATTTTAATGCCAACAGTCGTCGTACGGGGGCTCCCCCATTTATATGAGATAGCCGATACGTACGCGTCTCTCGTTCATTATCGGTATAAATTAGATGTAATCTTTGCTTTGCGCGTTGCTCATTTACCTGCGCACGAGAGAGAGAGAGAGGGCATCTCGCAAATCGATCGTTCGAGTAGGGTATAGATCGATCGGCAGACGAGTAGTTCGTATAAGTAGTTAAACGAAACTCGAGCGCGTTCTCCCCAGTGCTGGGCTTTTCACATCTCTCCCTCCCCGTGCGAAACGCGCCGCTCCCGGATAATTGAACTGGCGCACATTAACAATAATAACGATCGCGCGTATGTCCGCTAGCAGTGTGCGCCTAGGAAATCCACGCCGATAGCCATCGGCTAATCAAGCCAGAATGATGCGTATACGGGGGAAAAAGGGGAGAGGCCCTCTCTTTCGCTAAATCAACATGCTCGAACGCCCGGCGGGCTTCGAGCTCTCTCGTCGTCCTTATTTTACACTGGCCATATTAGCCTCGCGGCGAAATATTGCGCCAGGCCGGGTTTGCGAGCGAGCGTTACGACGAAGCCGCGGATTACGGTATGCCTCCTCCCGGCGGCTTTTGTAGACTGGTTAAATCGAAGAAATAAGGCAGTAGCTCCGCTATAGTGCTAAGCAGAGGAAAAGGAAAAATAGTACAGAGAAAAAAGGAAATCGAGAGGAAACGGACTCGGCGGGAATCGAAGGGCTATTGAACGCCCGACGATGGCATATCGAGAGGAATGCCGGAAGTTTGAAATCCCCTGGCTTAGGAGGAGAAAGGGAGAGGGAGCAGCAAACGCGAGCAGTTAAGCATCAGCTCTCTTTCTCTCTCTCTTGGGTGTTTAGATCGGTAAATGCACTGAGAGAGGAAGAGAGAGAAAATCGCGCGAGCGCCGGGCAGAAATTAGATCTCGCTCGACGATATATACCTAGTGAGAGAGAGAGGCCAGGGCCGATTACGATCGGCTCGCTCGCGTGCAATTATGAGACTACGCGCCGATAAAAAGGCAGCATCGGCTAATTGCATCTAAATCGATGGAAAATCGAAAAAGTAGGGATCGCGGAACTATAGGGCTCTTAGCCCTCCCTTCGCTAACGCGGATGTCGAGGAAGTGCCGAGATTGACGTTATTCGAGATATTGAGTGGAGTTTGATTGCGTCGCTTTTTTCTTTTCTTATGGCTTGCGGTGATTTTGCTCGAGCAGAGATTACGTTGTTCGAAAAGGGATCTTCGAAGAGTTTTCATTTGTTGAATTAAACTCGGGAGTTTAAGTAAATGTAATTCGAAGAGCCTGGGAAGGCTTAAGGGTATTAGCATTTAAATGGAAGTCTCGAGCTTCTCATCGCGCTATTATATTCGTGTATACGAAATTCGAGTGAATCCAAAGTGTGCGTTTAATGCAATGTCTGAATCGACTCGAGTTTGTGTCGTGTCTTTTTCGCTTTGACGAAATTCAATCTTCAACCTTTTCGTTTAGTTTGTTGCGACGAAATGCAAGAGTGTAATTAGCACGGGATCTTTTTGCTAAGCGCATCTACCATAGTGAACGCACATGCACACGCAGCAGCAGCAATGGTAAAATCCAAGGTTTATCAAATTAATTAGTCCTATTCATATTTTCATTTTGCAGAACGAATAAAGTTTTCCATCCCGTAAAGTTAAAATCCCTCGAATCAAAACTATGACAGAGGTCAACTACAAAATCCTTATCATTAACAAAGTGTCAGTGTAAAACAATAACAAAGCTCCAAAGTGAACATCCAAGAAAACAATGCCAATGAAGTAAATACGAATACAGTATACGGAAACCAGCAGAAACCGCGATCATCCAGGATGACCGTCGATACATCATCCAGCGCCAACCCAAGCAGCAAAGCCGATGCCGGCCAAGCGGACGGTATCGCTGGCAGCTCGACAGAGGGGAAAAAGTCCGGCGGTAGCACGATCGACACGATAATGTCGAGTTTAGCGCTGAAGCGACGTACCTCCGGTGTATTCGGCTCGCGTCGCTGGTGGACGCCGAGCTGCTGGGCGTCGCGCAGCCAGCAGGAGGCCTACCTGCGCAAGCTCTACTCGAAGAAGTACAGCAACGGCGTGGCAAATCCGGCGGTGTGCACCAACGACGAGCTGCCCCCGGTAAAGAGCTCGGAGAGCCAGGCTAACGGGCCGTGGAGGCCCCAGGCATACGAGTTGCCGGCAACGGGGGAGCATTACCTCGATGCTTTCCTCAGGACCCGTAGTCCCGAGTGTTGTCCGGCTCTGTCGACGCCTAGGGCCAGTCCGACGGAGAAGTGCGTCGAGTTTTTGAATAGGAACGAGGCTAGATCGAGAAAGTGCATTGTCGACGTGCACGATATTGGGGACGAGACGATACTACGGAGCAGTGGGGATGAGACGATCGGTGGGAAGACCCCTACCGATTCCGATGCTGACACTGCGGCTGAGTAAGTTGACGTTGTACCTTCTTTTTTTGTAAGGGTTGTGGTTTTGATTATTTGCTCGTTTAATAAAAAGACGACAAGGCAAAAGTTGAAGACAGAATTGAACTTTATAAATCTTATTGAAAAATCTCATTTTTCCGAATTCCCATTTACCGCGTTTATCGCGATAATTCCTCCCTATACAACAGCACCTCCCACAATAGCTCAAGCCTACGCGAGCACCAATAGAAATCCCAATTTATCCCAATACATGGTGTGCTTTTCAAGTCACTGGCAACAATCGTTCTCCAACTATATGCCCAACCTCTCCCTCAACAATCCCCACAGCATTGAAATCCTCGAGAGCGCAAAAGTCACCTCGGCAAACTAACGCTCCGAAGCCAAAGCTAAACCTCTCGCGACTGCTTATATACCATCAGATTTCCGGACGCAGGGGAAGGAGAAAGAGGCTGCCTTTTGCGCCTACTCGCCCACGCATAATATACAGTGCGCGGCCCCATAGCGATGGGATATCTGCGTGTCGCCTCTGCCGCGGAGCCCTCTCGCGGGGCCAGCCTGTGTGCCTCCCGGAATAATGGCCGTTTTCTCGATCGACGCGGATTAAAAGGGCCTCGCGGCTGCCTTTGTTCGCCACTCCCCCTGTACCTCGCCCCCTCCGACTTTTTCCACCGCTCTTCGCCGGATAAATTTTAATGGGACCCGCTTCGCCGAATTGCCATCTCTCTCTCTCTCTCCTCCTCCTTCTCGCAGCATACCACGTGAGAGCACTACGGTCGCGCGGGTTTTTAATGCCGATTTTGGTTTATTCCGTAGCGAGATGCATAAATTTCCGGCTGCGCGCGCGCGCGGCTCGTTATTTTCGGCCCGATGCTCCCGCTCTTTCTCTTTCTCCCGGCTAAAGGCGTGGCCGCCGCGAGCGTATTTTATGAATTGAAATAGCCCAGCGTTATAACGGCCGTTCCACGCTCGCACACACACACTCGTCCTGCTCCTATCGTCCAAGTCCGTTAAAGCTTATACGCGCAAGAGCTTGTAAATTTTTCCACGTTTTTCCCAAGCGAGAGGCTTTCCACAGCCCGAAGAATAACGACGAAAAAGAAAAAGAAATGAAAATCAAAATGGAGGAATAAATAAATAAAAAGGAAAAAATAAAAAGAAGGAACGCTTTTCCCCTTTGGCGAATGGCAATTCAACGGGCGTATAAAGCGCGCTGCTGCTGAGAACGTCGGCGGCGTTTTTTAAAATTCCATCGTTCCGCGCATAGTTGTATTTGAAAGGCAGATCGAGCGCGCCCACCACTCGCGGTTATGCGTGTGCCATTTCGAAATTCGCTCCACGACGTTAGCCCCCTAACTCCCCCCCAACGCGCATATATAGGTGCGTTCGTTTGGCTTGGCGCGCACGCGCTCGTTTTCTCTCTCTCTCTCTTTTTTTTCTGCTCTTCCGCGACTTTTCCTAAAATTATTTGCATATCAATCGAGCCCCACTTCAGGCTTATCAAATTGACCGCGTGTGTACGCGGGAAAATGGCAGACTACGAGGCGGATACTCCGGCGTGCGCGCTTTTTAAATCGACGCGATTTCATTTCTTTTTCACCCACGTGTCTGTGCTACTGCATATATATAGACGCAATGCTTTATTCGTTCGCGGTACCGTTAATTTTTTATATCCATCCCCTCCTATTTTCCCCTCTTTTTTTCTTTGCCTATTGAAATGAATTATTGAGCGCCTTCGCCGGAACGGAAATGGCCCGATTTATGAATAATACATGCCGGGCGTTTACGAGAGGTTATACTAAACGGGCCCACTCAATCAGAATTCTCGAGCTCTCGTCTAAAAATTGTTCCGCTCTTTTTCTCATTGTTACGTCTATTATTTAATCGCCGAGAGAGCTGACTTGCTTTTCCTTCGGGATACCTGCTTCCGTGAAAATTATATCGGCGATCGGTAAGAGGATCGGTATACGCACATCTGGGTCCGAAGGCTCTTTAATTGACGGCCCGGTTTCCTGTTTACGTTTGCTTCATATCCCTCATATAATTTTGCCCTCGGTCCCAACGAGAGTCGTCGAAAATATATCGATCGATCGTGTAATTCCCAGAGCGATTCCGAATTGCCTCTGATTGAACGTATCGCTCCTCCTGTTTCTCTTTCTCTATCGAGATGTGATTATTTGCTGCCGCTGCGTGTATATATACCTAAAGCCAGCTACTTTTCACTCGAGGAAGTTTTTTCAGCTCCGCACACACTATATACGCATCCGCGCGCCGAGGGAACTAACATTACACGGCGCGTACAGCCGGCGGGCATAAGTGAGGCTCTGCGAAAATTCGCTCGAAAAAGCATCGGCGCGAGTCACGCATGCGGACGTCGCTTTCACGACGAGAGAGAGAGAGAGAGAGGCTCTCAGGTGCGGCGCAACACCTGCCCCACCGTACCTCCTTGCTCTCCTCGTGAATTCATTAACAGCCGCGAGAGACGGTAGCTCTCCCGAGCAAAAAAAAAACAAAAAAGAAATGACGAGGAAGGACCTAAACGCGTCGAAGAAGCAAGACAGCTCGAGAGGGGGGGGAGGAAGGGTAATTTATCGCGGCGCCCGCGGCCTCGAGACGGGGAAAACATCACCGAAAACCCAACCGACCGGTCTAAAGAGGACGCCATGGAAAGTCGAGGGGACTGAGCTGCCGCAATTTTTCGGTGCACACACATCTCTCTGTATATTAAACGTATGCGCGCGATATATTCGACGCTGCCAGTGCGTAAGCCGGAGAGCAGCGCACACCTTTTTCGGACAGCACAGTAGCGCGGCCGAGGGACGACGGATTGTTTTTTTTTTCGCCTGATGCCTGGGAAACTCTATATTGTTCGGCGGGAAAAAAAGAGTCGGCATTTATCGCCGGCTTTTATCGGCAATTATTTTCTTCGCTAATGAATTATTGATACGACGCGCGGCAGTTCGTTCGGCAAAAATTTTAATCACTATAAACTTGAGCGCGAGCGATGCGTATGTGTATATCGTTAGAGAAAATTTTAATGCCCCCATTGGGCTTGATTCATTATCATAAGCTCGTAATTTTAATTATTTCGTGGGGCCGTTTTCGCTTTTCGTTTTGTTTTTTTTTTTGCATAGGCTTTTTAACGATCTTTTTAGTTTACAGATGATGATCAAAGGTACGTCCAATAATAGCATTTGTAAAAGAAGGTGGTCGCTTTATTTTTAATACGGTTAATCACGAATTAATTTGCAAAATTCATTTATCCGCCCTGAGTTTATTGAAGTTGTAAATTTCGTCGAACGCAGCGCGCCAGCTGATTACATACGTATAAATTATCCTTAACGCACAAACAACAGTTACGTCGTTATAAAAAAAAGAGGGTTAAAGTAACTACAAAAAATGGAGGCATCCTCACCCGCATCCTCTCAACGTACATCCTCACCATCGACCAACATCGAAAAAAAAAAATAATCCCCCAGAAAGTCAGCCAAGCCAAAAACGATCGGTAGTGCTTTCACCAGGTTCATCACGCACAAAAAAAATAAGCCCGGAGCAATTAACGCGCAATCAAGAGCAATCCTCGAGGCTCGTTCGACGCATTTTCTCCTCGACAACGTCGTTAAGCCAGTTGCTGCCGGCCCGTGTATAGAGACCTGCCGCAGCAGCGGTGACTTTCAGACTTATAAGCGTCGCCCTCTCTCTTTCGCACACACGCGATATACATATATTCCGGGTGCGCGCGCTCAAGGGCGCGCGATATACGGAGAGCGAGCGTTACACCACGCGAGCCTCGGCGGATTCCTCGTTGGTGTAAAATGACGAGGCACAAGTGCGCCCTTAACTACAGACAGCCGGGCCGCGTATCCTTCCTTTTTGCCCCTCATTCAGACGCGCGCGCGCGAGAGCACTTGTGCTCTTTCGCTCTCGTTTTATTACAATTGTTTCTCTATGCTTTTATAGACAGCCCCGCACTCACTCTCCCTGGTGTAAAAGTGTTTTATCGGCGAACAAGTGTTGCGTACTTACCTCTGATTTATCATATCATTGGCCCTGCGTACGAGTACGCGCTTTATCGCTTATATATATAGAGTTGCAAGAGTGTGCGTCTGTTTGTGTACTTGTGCGTCTGTTAAAGCTCGTGTAATTACCGAGAAAAATACTGCTCGCCGCGTATAAGCGACTCGCTTATCGTACGCCAGCAAAGCGTCTCTCTCGTTTTCGAACGACAATTCGATCGGTTCGAAATTCGCGCTGTTGCACGAGAGCTAATGCGGGCATTTTTTCGACGACGCGGAGGAGGGGGGAGGCAAAGAAAAAAAGGAAAGTTGGTCGTGGAAAGTATATCAACGAGTCGGGGGAGACCGATCGGCATACCGATATAGTCCTTTCTTGGAAATTGTAAAGGAATAGCGCTTTTATTTATCCACACTCGACGTGAGCCAAGCCCATACGCTTCAGCAGAATAAAAGCGACGGTTCTCGAATTTCGTTATCATACCAACTGCCTACATAATCTTATTTCGCTCCTCAAGTCGCTCACTTTCGAGGAAAAGATAGAGAGAGAGACAGCTCTGTACACACAGCTTGTTGCAACTAACGCGAAATTACGTCGGTCTTTATACATAAAGGGTGTAAGGTTCCCGAGAAAAAAAGGGAAACGATTCGGTGGATATGGGCTCTCGGGGCTGCGCGATTATCCCGAACTGCAGTCGCAAATTCTAGGCAGGTGTGCGACGGTAAATTCGCCTACGACCATTAAGAGAAGGGGAGGAGGGAGGAACACGGGGACGTACGCGCCTGCGTCCGGACACCAGCCAATCTATATATTTTCAAACCGCTGGCATTTAAATCCGAGCGATTTTTCGAGAACGCCTGCGCTGTAGGGGTGGCATAAAGCTTTGCGGTGCAGCTTGCGACCGTGTGCTCGTGTGTCTCTGTGTGCAATCCCGTCGAGGACATCGATTTCCCGTTAAATCCCGACAGGGAGAAAGGGGTGGTGGGGCTGCCTGGAAAAAAAAGCGGAGGTTATTAATTACGCGCTTTGCGCTGTTTTTCCATCCTCGACGCGCAGGCTGACGGTATCTTAACGAGCGTCCTCCCTCTCTCTCTCATTCTCTGCCCGTGAGCTCTGATTTTTGTTTCGATGATTGCAGACAGTCAAATCGCTGTGTGTGTGTATGTTTGTCAAGCCCCTCGACGCTATTAAATCGACAATGCTGGGATGATAATTAGCCAGTGGGTCCCTCTCTTTCTTTCTATGTCTCTCTCTCTCTCTTTTTCTCGACTCTACTGCTTTATTTTACAGGCATTACAGCCGGCTCGCGGCTCTCGATATTTTTCGCTGAATTATTTGTTAATGAGCATGAAGTGAGCGATAAAAGCGGATGGTCGTATACGAGGGGCTGGGAGGGTAAGAGAAAGAGAGAGAGAAAGAGAAACCGAACCAGAGAAAACTCGTTTGCGACTATACGTCCGTCCGTGTGCGAGCGTGCGTGTGTGAGCTCGGACTGTCTTTTTTACCAAGCTTGATCGTCGCGTATACCGAGCGATTATCTCCCTCTCCCTCTCTCTCTATTGCGCGCGAATGGTTGTTTTTTTTTTGCCATTTCGAAATAAATATCGTTGGGATTATATTGTCGATAGGGAATTGAATTTTTGTTCGCCCGAGAGAGAGAGAGAACATACGTAGATGGATGCAATAAAGAATTTTTTATTAATGCAAAAGAGAGCTTGCACGCGGCAATAGGTCCTGAAACGTATATTTGCGCTCAACGAAAATTATGGTTTTAATTACGAGATCCCTCTCTCTCTCTCTTTTTCCTCTCGAGGGTAATAAGCTCGCTAAGATTCAAATTAGCTCGGAATGCCTATACAGCTTCAAATGTTAATGCCATAACACTTACATTCCGATAATACCTGTTTGTTTACGGCCTCCCTCTCTTTCTCGAGCTTCCTCTCTTTTTCTTTTGTTTGTTACCAATGCATAAGCCGAAGATTAATTAGCCCTGTACGACATGGATTTAACCGGAGCCGCAGTGTGTCGTCCCCGCGCTCGCGAGAGAGAGAGAGAGAGACCAGTGCGCGCTCTTAATAACGAAACGACCGAAATAAATCAAAATTTCAAGTTTTATGCGCGCCCGATCGGCAGGAATAAATAAACACTGGCCTACCATAAATCGCCCAGAGCGAGAGGGACGACGACAAAAATGAAAAAGAGAAAAGTCGAGACAAAAGGTGCACGACTGCGCCTGTCGCATAATAACGGAGCGCGCGCTCGCGCGTTTTCTCAACCAGTTCCTCTCTCTCTCTCTCTTGACCACGCGACACACTCATAAACGCGCGCCATCCTTTTAAATCATAAATATGCAATCGATTTAAAAAGAAAAATACACAGTCCGTCGTTTTGACAAAGATTGAACCGTTGGTCAAAGTGTCGCAAAAAGCCTCTCCCCCCCCCCCCTCAAAGTGTTTTTTGAAAAATCCGTTCTGCTTTCGAATACCCATACATACACCGGAAACTTTCCATTGTGATAAAAAATACAGCCATCCTGCACACCTTATATCTCTCTCCCTCTCCATAATTAGACAAACCCGGCAAAACCGCATTTCTTCGCAGACGTGTACGCGCATTTTTCTGCCCTCTCGGCCAGCGATTAGAAGGCATCTCTCTCGCAAAATTATCGCCTGGAATTCGCGCTCTCGTCCGGCTTTTCCGTAAAGTGGCCTGCATCCAACGGCTTTCCTCTCCCCCATCCCACCTTAGCGATAAGATACTTTTCAGACCTATAGCTATTTATAAACACCGAGCGGCCTCTTGTGTGTGCGTTTCTTTTATTTTTTATTCCCTATAGCCTCTTTCTTTCAGCTCCAACTCGTCGTCGTCAGCTTTTGAAATTTCTCGAGCTGTATATATCGATACGCGCGTCTAATCTCGCCTCCTAATGACGTTCGCCTGCCCGAGGATAACTCTCCTTGGGCATTTAAATGTGTAACTTTTAATTAAATTAATAAGCGCCTAAGCGCCTATCGACATAATTATATGCGCCCATATATCGCCGGCTGCATCTCTCGCATATTTTCAATCATTTTGATCGTAATTAACTGCAGGCATTTGCTTTTCCCGCCAAAAAAAAGCTTAATCTCCGACTCGCTCCATATTTTAACAATCCCAACGGGGGCTGTTCATTAAAAGCCAGAGTCGAACGCTTGAATAAAAATCTTGAAATCTTTAGCCCGAGCAACTTTACGATCCTCGGCAATTACACGGTAATCGCTCGTAACTCAAACTTCACCGTAATTCTAAGCACGAAAAATGTTACCATAATAGATTCGTATTATCAGCTCTTGGTATTTGATTCTTTGAGTCGCTCGTGCACGTTATGGTAACGAATAATTCCCGAGACTTGTGATGTTTCAATTCACGAAGAGCGGAATAGACGAGCGAGCTGTGTCTAGCTAATCCTAGGGCTAAAACCTGATCAACCGGATGTAATGTCGTAAATTTCGTAGGGGTGTACAATCTTATCGTGCCATATCCAGACGCGATTAATGTA
Source organism: Anagyrus pseudococci (assembly GCA_030522585.1). Taxonomy (NCBI): domain Eukaryota; kingdom Metazoa; phylum Arthropoda; class Insecta; order Hymenoptera; family Encyrtidae; genus Anagyrus; species Anagyrus pseudococci. Next base: position 44,993 of record JAPYYQ010000103.1, read on the forward strand.
CGTTTTCAATAAGTAATGTTGAAATTGATATAAAGAGTGATTTTTTTTTGTGGTTTTACCAAAATGTAGGTTTCATAGTTTGATACGGGAAGTACCAGTGAGTACCGGCAATAATAAGGAAAGTCACTTGTTCTAATGGATACATCCTGCTCGCAAGCTTGTCATTTTTGCAGCTACCGTTCCAAGAACGATGTCACACGATAAACAAGAGAGATAAAAATAAAAAAAAAAGTACTCTCACGTCAGTCACCGAGAAAATCCGGTTACATAATAACCGGCGGAGGGAAAAAAAATAATGGTCGCCCAACAAAGTTTAAGGCACACGCGCGTCAATGCCTCGGCTAATCCTCCATAATCAGACATCTGGCACGCGCCGAGGCTCAAAATCAGCGCTCGTACACATGCAGCGCATCATCGCCGAGGCCGCAAAGAGACAGGTCTCACATGGGAAACATCTCCTCCCGGCGAAACCTCTTAAAACCTATATTCAACGGCGTTTTTCCCCTCCACACACACATACTAATCCCAACTTGTAATCCCGCGCTAATCCCGCGCGGCTTTTCCTCTCCCGCACTCTCCGAAGCCGCGGTATCATCAAGAAGCCGCGGCAGTACACACGCAGCATATTCCAAGACGACGTTGCATATCGATTTACGAGCCGGCCCGGCCCTAATTGGAATATTCGAGAATATGCCCGCAGCGGGACTCTGTCGCTTATCACCGCATCTCCGCCCGGCTGACTTAATTCTCGCTTAATTCGCCGCTGGGACCCCTCCTATACATACCCAGCCGGCGAGATTAACGGCCCCCGCGAGAAGTCGAGCAAGAAATCGGAAGAAAATCGAGCCTCTCAAGTCACCTGATGAATTCACACTCGAGAGTGAGATGGGAGGTATACAGGGTGGAGTGCTTTTATCGGGAGACCGTAAATTATCGGGCGGCCGGGGGGGGGGGGAGGGCTTGTTCTTTTATTCCAACGCGTTCGCGCACAATTATCGTAAGCCCGTTAATTAATGGCGCACCCGCGGGTTTTCATGAAATCCCGACCATCCCTTTTTTATTCTTTCTCGACCGCCGGCCGGTTTTATAAATTATAACGCGGATAAGCGGAAGGGAATGTACTACTAGCCACTTGCTCTATACGCGCCGTGGAACAGTTGTTTCTTTCGATATATAAGTTTAATCATTCCCTCTCGATACTGTATTTTATTTGATTTTTTTTTAATGCTAAACGGCGCTTGGATTCCGTTTTGTGCCTTTTCGTTAACGTATACACAAATAAGAATTATCATGCGGCTGTAAATAAATTGCTCGAAAAAGCACAGGGCTGTTAATGCCGTTATTGTTCAAACGTCCTCTTTCCGTCTGCCAGGGGGTTATGTATTTCTTTGATGTCACATCTCTTCTATTTTATTTTTATTTTTTTTTTCACCAACAGGTTTGGAGCGTATATGTATGAATGCACTGGCGGGTCGTTCGTCATTTTCCATTTTACTGCGCTCGGCGCGCATATACGCTCCATAAAGACCGTATTTTACGATTATTGGTAGCATCGTACTTCCAGCTTCTCCATATAGCAACGAAATTTCGCTTGATTAATTAAAAAAAAAAATCGCCCGGTCGTTTTGTCGACTGTCATATATCCCATTTTTGTTTTAAAACGTTCGATTACGCAAATTGGATCATTTGTTACGTTTCGTTTATATGCGTGCTATATTAATTGACAAAGCGATATTTCGCAGATTTCTATTTCGAAGGATACATTCAACGCCGAGGAATAATAGATCGAACGTTGCTCAAGCGCCTTCCGGTAGTTTTCGTGCGAACGCAGCGATCGGAGAGCGAGTTTGCCGTGTGCGAGAGAGTTGGCGACTTCTCGCTCGAGCTCTAATTGGCCGGTGTCAAGGCCGCGCACGCACAGTTTGCTCCTTCGAGAAGGGTCGTAGCCCTCGGTTTTCGTACGCCGATTGTTCCGAGCCTATGTGAGCTCTTGCTCGTCGGATTTTTCGACGATTTTCTGAAGCGGAGAAACTAATGTTTATTTATGAATGTTGTTGCGTGAAAATGCAATTTAAAAATAACATTGGAGATAATCAACTTTTTTTTTGTTTAAATAATACATTTTTACAGCTATTATCTCAGGAAAAAAAACTCAAACCGAAATTCCCAAATACGTTAAAATATAATGCACGCGTTAATCATTGGCTCGCCGTTACTGCTCCAATAACACGCATCCAAAAATGTTTTCCAGAAAAGTATGCAAGAGCTGCCGTTGCCCACGGGAGGAGCACCAGCGCAGCCCCTCGGAGCCGGGCCTCGGCCCGAGCAGTCCAAGCTTGGTCTCGGGCACGCGCATGGCCATGGCGATGGGCCTCCAAAGCAGCGGCCCGACCTCCTTAACGCCAAGCTCGCCGGCCCCCGGCAGTCCAGCCGGCCAGACGAACCAGCAGCAGCAGCCTCAATCGCTACCAACGACCCAGGCGCCGGCCCACCGTCCGGACAGTTTCGAGAGTCCCCTGCATCATCCGCTGCCGAGCATCGGCGGTGGCCTGCCGCCTGTCGTCCAGGACGCGCTCGCTCAGCAGCAGCATCACCATCAGCGTCACTCGCAGAGCGACGACGACAGCGGCTGCGCCCTCGAGGAGTACACCTGGGTACCGCCTGGCCTCCGACCCGATCAGGTCGCTTAATTTTTCGATATAATTACGTTTTTCACTATCTATCCCTGGAAACACCGTCGCTATAACACACTCTCTTATTATCCTCGCGTCCTTCCTCCGACATACCTGTCGCAAAAAGCTAAAGCGAGAGACGTATTTGAATTGCAAAAAAGAACAACCGAGAGAAAATGGCGAATCTGTGCGGTGGAGTAGGGGGGGGGGGAGGTATGAGGCGGTAGCGGACGGGAATCGTCGATGGGCGAGGGGGAAAATTTATGTGCGCTCCGTGAGTGTTTTTATCAAAACGGGTATAGCAGTCACTCTCTCTCTCGGCTTTTCCTCTATCCCGTGCAGCGGGCGCGAGGAGCTTGTTGTGCTTATAAAGTAATGATCATTACAGGCGCATCGATGTGTATACCCGTACGCACGCAGGTGTGCATGTGCGCGAGTATAAAACGGCCATCTCGTTCACCTCGTCAATGGCTCGTCCTCGCGCGACCGTAGTCGTCGTCGCGAATTTCAATGATTCCGTGAGAAACGTACACGCGGCCGCCTGCGCGCGATCTAAAACTATTAACCGCTTCGTTTAATCCTCTCCTCGCTGACTTTTCACGTTGGGCAGGAAGTGCCTCCGTCAAAAGCCTCGCTCGACGATTTTTTTTCCGTATCGCGAGAGATTTAATAAGGATTATATATCGAAACGATGTCACACCGTAGCGCTTATATGATTTTTCGAAAAATCAGCTGTAGCATATATGGGGGCGATAAGTAAAAACAGCTGTCGGAAGGCCTCGGACACATCCGCACTCTCTACTCGGATTTATTTGCGCACTTGAAATTTGCATTTGAAACTCGAGAAGAAGAGCTACTGGCTTTCTCTCGAGGATTCTGGTGCTCGAGAGAGGGGAAAAAAGAAACGTCACTTATAAGACGGACAGCGACGCGTCAACGCGCAGCTTATATATTACAGCCTCAGGCACTACATGTATATACACATTCACATCCCTCGTTATTGTTTTGTGCTCCCCCGTAATACGTCGAACATGTTCGAGTTTATAGGATGATTGGAGGCGATCGGCTGGTTTGCCACCGGGATCAAAGAAAAAAAAAAGAGGCAATCGCGACGGGAGCCGGCGTTTAATTGCTAATTACACAGGTGAACCGATTTCGCTGCGCATTTTCAAACGCGCAGCGTGTGTGCGCCGCATCGCGCAAAATAAATCCTTCGGTTCTTTTTTTTCCCCGGCTTCTCGTCATCGGCGAAATTCCTCGTAACGTACGACCAAAAACTCGCTCTCTCGCACGTCGTCGCTCGTCTTCGTACGGAGCAGTTCCATAAGGGCTTGGGCACACACGTCGCGAGGTATAAACTATGCCGACAAGCCCCGTACGTACAGCAGACATCTTGAGCGTTATTGTTATTGCCGTTCAACAGCTAAGCTTCCAACTGCCGGGCGGCACTTCTCTCTCTCTCTCGAGAGAGATGCCTAGAGCCGAGTAGCTCTCGCGGCATATCTCATGGTCGCTGCATAACGACGTGCGAAGTACACCCAACTCTCTCTTTCTCTCTACTAACGATTAATGCCTGGGACTAGACTCGCTGTTGCCGGGCCAGTCGCGATCTCGCTTTGATAATGTTCAACGAGCGCTCGTTTATTGATGCATGCATAAGCTCTCTGGGAGAGAGAGAGAGAGAGAGAGAGAGAGAGAGCCGGCTCCTGAAATAAATTATGATAATTTGTTTGCGCTCGCCCGCAGAAGCTCCGCGGCAGATGTATCCGGCCGATTACGGCCACCCTCCTCCCCCTTTTTCTCCGCTTACCCGCGAGACGAAGAGAGCGTCTAAAAACTCGCCCGCGAGTGCTCTGCGACTAATCGACGCTCTGATCCTTTGCACACGAACGCTCATCCCACCCCTACCCTTCATTCTTCCTCTCTCTCTTTTTTTTTTAATTACGTACAATTAGTTATAAACTCGCATGTATAGTCGAGCAGCACTAACAATAGACCTACATTATACCGCAGGTACATCTCTACTTCAGCGGGCTTCCGGAGGACAAGATACCCTACGTAGGGAGCGTCGGGGAGCGTGAGCGGGTGCGCCAGCTGCTGCAGCAGCTACCGCCCCACGACAACGAGGCGCGCTACTGCAGCGGCCTCGGCGAGGAGGAGAAGCGCGAACTTCGCGTCTTCGCCTGCCAGCGAAAGCGCGAGGCTCTCGGTAGAGGCCAGGCCAGCCAGGTACGTACTCCTTCTCTCTCTCTCTCTCCTCTCCTTCTCTTACCTCACCTCACCTTGCCGCTACCCTCGATTAGCTGCGCCTCTGATTTTCGCTGGCAAGAGAGAGAGAGGGCAGCGTTTTCGTGCAGCGGCGCCAATCTCGCTCTCCTAGGAAATTTACGCTCGGTTGAGCCTCTCTCAACACGAGCGAGGGAGCGCGAAACACCGAGGGCTGAACGACTTCTTCTTCTTCTTTTTTTGTTCCTTTTTCGTTTCGTTTATCTTCCCCTCCTTGTTTTTTTTTCTTTTTCGAAGGCAGGGAGGAAGGAAGAGGTCGTTGCACGCGCGCTTGGATTCACCGTTTGACCGCTGTAGACTGCCGGCTGCCGATGTGCCTGCTATGCTATTCATGATGCTCGCGGCTGCTCGGATGAGAATTGATAATATACGCGAAAATCGTTTCAATTTTTTTTTTCTTTGGTGTACCGATTATCGCGCTTTATTCACGAAATTAAAATGCTCATTATTTCGAATGATTGTTGAACGATTCGAATTGTTAAGTTGATCCGACAAAAACGCGACTTTCTTTGTCGACGACAACGAAATGAAGTAACGTCGATAAACTTTGTCGTACTAATTAAACGTATACAGTCTTTTATCCCTTAGTCCCAAGGTCAGTCGTTGAAAAATACTTTAAAACATCGCTCAAACCTTTAAACCTCCCCCAAAAAGACAATGAACTTATACTACATTTACAACAACATTTACATCCCACGCACAGGTGGAGCGAGCCCACGGTAGCGGCTGTCGGGAGTGCGGCCGTGCGATCGGCCAAGGTGAGATCGCGGTTAACGCCAGCCGAGCCGGTCCCGCAGCTCTATGGCACCCCGGCTGCTTCGTCTGCTGCGTCTGCCGGCAGCTGCTCGTCGATCTCATCTACTTTTGGCGGGAGGGCCGGCTCTACTGCGGCCGGCATCACGCCGAGACCCTCAAGCCCCGCTGCTGCGCCTGCGACGAGATCATACTGGCCGACGAGTGCACCGAGGCCGAGGGCAGGGCATGGCACATGAGGCACTTTGCCTGCCTCGAGTGCGATCGACAGGTGAGAGAGAGAGAGATTCTCTGCGTGATGGTCTGCTTTATCTTTTCTTTGGAGGGGTTAGTAGGCTGTGCTTTTATACAGCGGAATAAAGCACTGGAAATCGAACTTGTATAATGAAAATGATTTGCAATTGCCTCTCGAGATTGAACAATAATGCAGCATGTACGCGCGATCTTATCATGCGCGTTCAATCGCGCACGATAAATCGTACAATTAGCCGTGATAAATGGCAGACGATTAATCGGACGGTAATACCGATCTTGATACCGATGTGCAACCGATCTTTTTCGTCTATTATTAACCCGGATTATTCGTTTCAGCTGGGTGGCCAGAGGTACGTGATGCGGGACGGGCGTCCCTACTGCCTTCACTGCTTCGACGCGTCGTTCGCCGAGTACTGCGACAGCTGCAGCGAGCCGATCGGCGTGGATCAAGGTCAGATGTCGCACGAGGGCCAGCACTGGCACGCGACCGAGTGCTGCTTCTGCTGCGCCAACTGCCGGACGTCCCTGCTCGGCCGGCCCTTCCTGCCCCGTCGCGGGGCCATCTACTGCAGCATCGCCTGCAGCAAGGGCGAGCCGCCCACGACGCCAAGCGACTCCTCGGCCGGCGCGACCCCCGCACCGCCTACCTTCCACAGGTCGGTCTTGTAATCTGGATATACTCCACATTGCGGTTGTTAAACGTAATGCGAATTAATCGTTGATTATTTGTAGAATGTCGAGGCGACACGGCACAGCTCGAACGGGCACTATAGCGACGACGAACAACGGGGGGACGGACGGTGGCTCGCCGCAGACCCACGGCTCGCCCCGGCACGGCTTCGGCTCACCCAGGAATTCGCCTCGGGCCTCCCGCAAACATCAGCAGCAGCAGCAGCACTCGCCTTACCGACAGTCACCGGGCCAGCTGAGCCATCAGCAATCGAGCTCGCTGTCGGGCACGCCGACGCACACTCCGCCCTCCTCCATGATCAACGGCTCGGAGGTCGAGGCTCCGCGCACGGGCCACCTCGACCGCGTGCTCCTCGAGCGCAACCTCGAGCGATTGCTTCAGGAGCGCGGCAGCCAGCCCGAGGAGTCGGTCAACGAGCTCGGCAGGTATGGTCTCGAAAGGGAGAGAGAGGCGAGGCTTTACAAGCGGCAGGTTTGCTAATCGGCATACTGCTTACAGACTGATGCAGGCGCGCGACCGGGAGCCTCTGAGGTGCATCCCCGGCTCGGCGAGCCCCTCCCAGGCCTCGAGCCTGCCCGAGCTGCCGGACGGCCCGGGCTGCACTGCGACCTCGCCCTCGACCTGTGTCCCCGAGTCCCCGGCGACCGAGGATGGATGCAACCTCGGCGGCGAGGCCGATGGCGAGGCGAGCTCGGTCCTGCCCGGCTCCCTGGCCTCCTCCTCCAGCAGCTCGGCCTCGCCGAGCACGCCCCCCGAGGACAAGCCCTCGCCCCCGCCACCCGCACCGGCCGGACCGGCTCACCATCATCACCACCGCCAACATCACCAGTCGCAGCATCAGCACAACGGAGGCGGCAGCGGCAACCACCACAACCACGAGCCCGTCGCGGCGAGCTCAAGGCGGGTCAGGTTCCAGGGTGACGACCTGCTCGACGAGCCTGCCCAGGCGTCTTCGTCGAGCTCCGGACGACGGCACGGCAGACGATCGCCCGTCTCGCCTTGCCTACCCCGGCGGCCGAGCGTGCCGAGATCCCGGAGTCTCCAGCCCGACGAGGTGCCCGGCTGCTCCTCCTGGTGTGAGTATACCCTTTGATACCTGCCAATCTAATGATGCGCCGCAAATCAAGTGTTTTACATGTATCGATGGAATTGCAGCAAACGCATACGCTCGATCGCGCGCCGACGACGAGGAGAGCTGCTGCTCGACCTGCAGCTCGTCGAGCAGCTCCGACGACGCGGAGGCGTACGCTCTGCCGCCACGACGAGCTTACGGAGGCGTGAGGCTCGCCTACGTGCCGAACGACGCGGTGGCCTGTGCGCGAAGGCGCGCAGCCGCAGCCGCCGGAGGGCCGGGATCGCCTGGACACTCAGCCGCCAAGGACCCGAGTGCCGCGCCGGCCGACAAGTGCGTCCTCTCTTGATCGCGGGCCAGGCTCGCCGGAATCGGCAGCCCAAGCCCATTCCGCAACGTCGGCGCTTACCGATAAGAATGGCCCGGCTTGCTCGCGCTATCTGCTTGCCTGTACAAACGCTAAGCTGGCTTGGGCACGATCACTGCCGATTATATCACGAGAATTAGAAGACGTACGCTGTCTTCCTGTGTAAACGAGACGAGAGCGAAACGTGCTCACGCGCAGCTCGTTGAAGTTTTTTTTTTATTGAAAAGAATTAGGTATGTAAGTGTCGAAGAATCAACAAATTTTTGCACGAAAGTTTTGTTGATTGTCTCATTGAATTTTTCTACGTTTTTCTACGAGAGGGACGGTCGGATAATACAGCTTGGATGTTTTATTATAGAATATAACTCGCGAGACTACCAAGTGCCAATGTTTAAACGGTTAACCTTATTGACGTTAGCTTCAACTTTACTTTGCAGATGCAACATATGTTCGAGTCTTACCTATGAATATCAAAACTGTAAGATTTTTCTTTAATTTATTTTTTCTTTTTTTTTGTGACATGATTTATTTAGAATGAAGTACGTGAAATCTTGAGACCAAGCGAAATTCTATCATTTTTTATTTTAAATTTACAAATGAGTTTTAAAAAATATAAGAATGTTCATCTACTTAAAGTAGTATGTTTACCAATGCTTGTTTATTTTTATAAAATATACAAATGTAAATTTTTTTTAAAAATAATATTTATTACAACGCTAAATTAATATTCACAAGACGCTAATATTAAAATTCGATTCATAAATCTGAGTGTTAGTGTTCAAAACTTGTGCAACACTCATTTCTTGCTTAAATTATTTAACGTATATTCGCGCATTTGTAATGATTAAAATTAGTAAATCTGTCAAATTTTACACGAAGCTTTACTTAAGTATTTTAAACGTAGTATCTAAAGTTGTGCGCGTATAACGTATATATGTATTCTTCACCTATTCTTATAGATTTTATAGTAAAATAAAAATTTAATTAATAAGTATTAAATATATGAAACAAAAGTAATAATTTGCGAAGATAAATACAATTTTAGAGTGTATTCGTAATTAAATTACTGATTTTCGTTGAAAACGAGTATAATTTTATTTATTGTTAAAATTGTACTTGCTTTCGAAATATTTTTTATTACCTTTTATACATCTCAATTGCCATAGTTTGTATGAATTCTTATTGTTTCCAAATTGATTCGAAAAAATTTATAACAAGGATCAACGACGCCGAAATTTTACACAATACTTTGAAGTAAACGAACAACGAAGCATTAGATTACGACCATTGCGTACGAATAATGATTCAAAGAATAAATATTATGCCATATAATGCAAAGGACATGCAAAAAATTGGATGATTCTTCCAGCGAATATAAAAGGACATACTTTTACGTGTAACATAGTTGTACGATATAAGTATGTAAAAAGATAAAACAATATTGAATGTACAATAAAATAGATAATTTTATAACTACTGCAAATTAGTATAGATAGTACATTTCTACGAAAATATGTACAATCATGACGAACGTAGTGCGATATTGTGCAGTACTTTATGTATTTATTCATTTTCTTAAACTACGTAAATTAATTTTAATCTGTTATTTAATTTAGTAAATTTAGCAAGAAAATAATTGTTCGATAAAAATTAAAGTACGTTGTGATTTTATTTAATCTATTCACAAGAAACGTGGGACTGTCATTACAGAGATATAACAATACATTTTTACTTTACCTTCGTTTACAGAAGCGCACCTATTTCTTTTTTGTATATAAAATATAGCCATTCTTAATGGCTCTTAATGTTGTACGTACTCTAAGAAAAAAACTGTGTATATAATATCATTTAATACATTTAATAGTTCTAAAAAAGATTTTTCAAGTGTACATATCAAAGCACAGGTAATAATTTGTAACACTTTATAAGATATACTAAAAAGTAAAATAATATTTTGAAAACTACTAAATCTTGTTATTATTATGATTCATAAAATTCCTTTACAAATAAAAAACAAATGTTTAAAACAATCCTTTTCCTGAACTGCAGAGTTAGTACAGTAAGAGACAATTATTTCACTCATATATTCATTTAATTTTATATGAAATTTTTAAATTTATAAGATAAGATAATGATATTACATTTTGCTTACAACCATTAAATAATACGTAATAATTGTTAAAATTAGTCCAAAACGTTTGGGCATATAACGAACTAATTATGGAATTTAACAATGCATTAACAAACATTTAACTAATTAATTTTAAGCGAAGAGATAAAATTATATTATAAAATAGAAAGTATATTTCTAAATTCCATAGTCTCAAAATTCATCTGAGCAAAGAATACCTTTTTTCGAATCAACGATTACTACCAAAATTGTATCATGTCGAAAATAGGCGTGTTTATATTGTTAATTGTTTGCCTTGACAGCTTTATCGTGGCCAAAAAGAGTAGTTTTGGAAAGCGCAAATCACTTTCAGGTACAATTTGCTACATTGTTAAATGCAACGTAAAATGGTTCAATATCATTATTAACCGTTGATAAACATTTTAGCACTGAAAAAACAAGCGAAAAAGAGTGATAAAGATAAAGATCATCACAAGGATAACGACAAACATAAAAAAGAACATGGTAAAGATCACGACAAAGATAAAAAAGAACACGATAAAGATCACGACAAAGATAAAAAAGATCACGATAAGGATAAAAAGGACGAAAAAGACAAAAAAAAACATGAAAAAGAAGCTGCAGCTGGTGGTGGAGGAGGTGGTGATGCCGATGATGGCGGAGGTGGTGACGCCGGTGGTGGTGGTGATGCCGGGGGTGGCGGCGAAGGAGGCGGTCCAATGGAAATCATATCTAAGATATTCAGTGGAATCGAAAGCCTATTTGGCACGATGGGTAGCATAATGGAAAAAATGATATCTATACCAAAGAGTATTTTATCTGCTACCTTCTAATAAATATTTTTTATGTAAAGCAATTAATATGTAAAGCAATGTAAATGATTGCATAGCAAACCTACACTGTATGAAATGAAATATAAGAAAGGGAGAAAATTAATGAAATTTAACAGTCAAAATACTACCGATTTTCCTTAAAATCCAAGCTTTGTATGACTGTTTAAAAAACTAAATAAATATACACGTTGGAAATGAAAAACTAGTTGTTTAGATATAAAAATGAACCAAAGATGAGAAATATTTCAATTGATACGACGATGCATAATGGGTGACAAGTTTTCCAAGATTAGCTTAGAGCAAAATCTGTAAAACATTAAATTTTTATGAATGCAATATTACGTCTTCTATTTTCAATGTCATATTTTATGTCATCACTTTATTAGCAAAGATTTTATCACAAAACAATTTAAAATAATTGCTACTAGCTAAGTAGCTATTATTATTGTTTAAAACTTTTTAACGACTAATTTACTAATTGTACAATATGAAATTAAACAATTATGGATAGTTTGCGATAAAATAAAATTGTAAAACAAACGCGCATAGTTTTCGGTAACTAACACAATATCGAAATTCTTTCCAGTCAAGATCATATTTTCTTCAAACCACTGTTAATAATAAAAATGAATAATGTCTAAATTTGTTTTCTTTTTACTGCTTCTTATTTGCTTTGACTGCTTCATCGTAGAAAGTCGTAAGAAACACAGTAAAGCATTATCAGGTATGATTATAGATCTCTCTTTTAGAAATGAGCTTTTACAAGCCAAAAACCTTTAAAGCCTGCACATCGTATGTAATAACATTTTAATTTATTTTAGGATCAAAAAAAGCCAAAGATAAAAAAAATGGAGGCCACTCGTCTTCACAATTTAATTCGAATTCAGGCATGATATAACTAATATATTAATCTACGTGGATTCTATAATACGCGTTTAAACCCATGCATTACAATAGCCTTGAGTCATATTCCACTTTCCAAAATCAATGAATCGTGAGCTTGTTTAAAGTAAATTTTGTAATTCAAAAGGTCGCAGTCATAAGGAAAATTATATAGTTAAAATTTTTCTTATCAATATTTGATTATTCATTTTTACTTCCTGACGTAATATTGTTACAATATAACTTATTCGAATTCGTAGAGTAATTTCACTTAAAACATTATTGAGTGTCTTTCAATAATATTCTCTACAAGGCTTAATGTAAAACGTATATTTTAGATTCTAAAAAACATGCACTTGAAGAAAAAAGAAGGAAAGAAAAAGAAAAACAACAGGCACACGAGGAAAAAAAAGCTAAGGAAAGACAGCGGGAACTTGAAAAGAAAAAAGCTAATGAAGGAAAGAAGCAGCAAGCTCTAGTGGATAAAAAGGCTAAAGAAGAACAAAAGCAAGCACTCGAAGAAGAGAAAGCGAGAGAAAAACAGCAGCGAGCACTAGAGAAGAAGAGAGCAAAGGAAGAGAAGAAACAACGAGAATTAGAAAAGAAAAAAGAGAAAGAAGAAAAGAAACGACAGGCACGCGAAGAAAAAAACGCTAGGGAACAACAAAAAGCACTGGAAAAGAAGAAAGCTAAAGAAGAGAAACAAAAGCGTGAACTTGAAAAGAAAAAAATGAAAGAAGAAAAGAAAAAGCGAACCCTCGAAGAGAAGAAAGCTAAGGAAGATAAAAAACGAGCATTGAAAGAAGAAAAGGCTAGAGAGAAACAACAGCGAGATTTGGAAAAGAAGAAAGCTAAAGAAGAGAAGAAACAATTACAACTAGAAAAGAAAAAGGCTAAAGAAGAGAAGAAGCAACGGGCGATCGAAGAAAAAAAAGCTAGAGAAGAGCAAAAGCGAGAACTTAAAGAAGAAAAAGCTAGAGAAAAGCAGCGTCTTAAGGAAGAAAAAAAACAAATAGCGTTAGAAAAGAAAAGGGCTAAAGAAGAGAGGAAACAACGAGCGCTCGAAGAAAAAAAAGCCAAGGAAGAGCAAAAGCATGCAGCGAAAGAAAATATTCCCAACGATAAGGCTAGAAAAAGAACTCTTGTGGAGAATATGACGACACAACATGGACCTTCAGGTAAGATTTAAGCTTTGGCTGCATGGAAAAAATTGTTAGTTACATAGTGATCATAGTTTTTTACGTTGTTGTATTTTAAGGAAATAAAACTAAAACTACCGCTCACGGTGAACAAGGCCATGATAATGGTAATCATGCTGATAGTAATGCTCACGATGAAAAGGCTGATAAAAAGAAAAGCCGAAGTTTTACAAAGGCTATATCGGCATTACATGGACCTTCAGGTATAGGATTTTAATTTTGTTGCACTAAAAGATCATTAGTTTGGTTTTAGATAAGGTACTTGGCATTGTTTTTTCATTTAAAGGAAATAAAACTAAAGATGCAGCTCATAATGAAAATGGTGCCCATGGTAGTCAAGATCATGCCGGTAGCGAAGATAGCGATGTCAAGACTGATAAGAAGAAAGGTGGAAGTATTACGAAGGCAATGTCAGCACTATATGGTCCCTCGGGTGAAATGATACTTTTATTGTATAGACTACAAGTTACTTTTTGGTAAAATATATTTAATCTTTTTTTTACATTTGAAGGAAATGCAACTAAAGATTCTGCTCATGGTAAAAGAGGTGGAAATCATACAGAACTACATGAATCTGGCTCAAGTAGGATTTATTTATACATAAGAAAATCGAGAAAAACGACTTTACTTCAAAACATTTATATTTATAATATTTTAAGGAAATAAAACTGCAGCTGTTACTCACGATGAAAAAAATGGAAACCATACAGCACCGCATAATCATGCCTCGGGTAAGGTCGTATTCTCATAATTTCTAGTAATACACAAAAAACTAAAATAACGATACAATGCAAAACATTTTTTTCTATTTTAAGGAAATAACACTACAGCTTCTACTCACGATGAAAAAAGTGGAAACCATACAGCACCTCATGATCATGCCACGGGTAAGTTCATATTCTCTATAAAAAAAAAAAAAAAAAAAATCAAAATAACGATACAATGCAAAAAATTTTTTTTTCTATTTTAAGGAAATAACACTACAGCTTCTACTCACGACGAGAAAAGTGGAAACCATACAGTACCTCACGATCCTGTCTCGGGTAAGATAGTATAATCACTATCTGCGAAAAATCTGAAATAACGATTTAATCCAAAAATTGTTTGATTTTGTTTATATTTGAAGGCAATAAAACTGCAGAATCCGCTCATGATGAAAAAAGTGGAAACCATACAGTACCTCACGATCCTGTCTCGGGTAAGATAGTATAACCACTATACGCGAAAAATCTGAAATAACGATTTAATCTAAAAATTGTTTTACTTTGTTTTTATTTCAGGCAATAAAACTGCAGATTCTGCTCATGGTGAAAATAATGGAAATAATACAGCAACACATGATCTCACCTCAGGTAGAATGGAAATTTTTTTATTTTATATTGAATTTTACATGATTGTTTAAGTAAATTTTAATGTATATTTTAGGAAAGAACGGCACAGATAAAGAGTGTAAGGAACATGGTAGAGGCGAGGACAAAGATAAATGTAAAGATAAAGAAGATGATGCTGACGCGGGCAGTGAACCGGGTAGTGAAGGTGGTGGAGATGATGCCGGCGGTGGGGGTGATCCGGGCGGTGGAGGTGATGCAGGCGGGGGTGGTGATGCGGGTGGAGATGCGGGTGGAGGCGGTGACCCGGGAGGTGATGCAGGCGGGGGTGGAGATGCGGGTGGTGACCCAGGAGGTGATACGGGTGGAGGCGGTGACCCGGGAGGTGATGCAGGCGGGGGTGGAGATCCGGGTGGTGACCCAAGAGGTGATACGGGTGGAGGCGGTGATCCGGGAAGTGGAGGTGGTGATGATGCTGGCGGTGGTGGTGACCCAGGTGATGATGCGGGTGGAGGTGGAGACCCGGGTGGTGGCGGCGGTGGCGATGATGTGGGTGCCGGAGAAGATGCCGGTGGAGGCGGAGACGATGATGCAGGTGGCGGAGATGAAGAAGGTGGCGCTGATGGGGGTGGTGGTGGTGGTGACGATGGTGCTGGCGGAGGTGGTAGTCTAATGGATATGATATCTTCGATATTTGATAAAATCAAAAGCCTGTTCAGTACGCTCGGCAGCATAATTGGTAAAATATTGTCGATTCCGTCTTCTATCATATCATACATGTCCAGCATGTTTTCCAAAATTTATACATTCATGTTCGGCGATGCCGGCGTTGTACCTTCATCTATCAATAAAATTAGCGGGGTTGCTGGTGGCGCGTTGAGCAAGGCTTCGTCGGTTTCGGTATCGCTCATGTCGTACGTGTCAAAATTCTTCTCAAGTATTTACACTTTCACGTTTGGCGATGGCGGCGGAACGGTGGGCGTTGTACCTGCATCGCTTAATACGTTAGGCAACTGCCTTGGAACTATTGGTAAAATTTGTAGTCAAGCACTGTCCACTACGACTTCTGTTACGTCAAGCATGTTTTCAAAGATTTATACTTTTATGTTCGGTGATTCTGGGGGAGGCACGACGGGAATAATACCTTCAGGTTTTAACAAATTCAACAGCGCGCTTAGTAAAATCGGCAGTTTGTCCGTTAAACTATTGTCTACCCCGTCATCTATTTTATCATTTATGTATAGGATCTTCTCAAGAATGACTACCACAATCTTTGGTATGTTTGGTATCGAAGGAGCTGACAAGGAAGCAGGTAACAATGCTGAAGGTGAAGGGGGTGGCGGTGAAGAAGGTAGTGCTGGTGGAAGTGAAGGGGCTGGTAATGAGGAAGGTGCAACTGGTGGAGGTAAAGAGGGTGGCGGTGAAGAAGGTGCAGCTGGTGGAGGTGAAGGGGGAGGTAATGAGGAAGGTGGCGATGGTGGCGGCGAAGGGGATGGAGGGGATGAGAATAGCGATACAAAGTCTGATGGCGAAAATGTCAAAGAGCAAAAGTAAAAACGACATTTGTATTATCCTTTTATTGTACAGTTGGCAAAAAAATCGCAATTACGTCTATTGCATTTAATTATATTCCGATATGTTGAATAAAATATAATTTTTTTTTCTCATTCAAGCGAACTTTTAAGCATTGTCAACGAGAAAATTCAGTACTTCAAAAGTTTAATTTATCAATTCATAAATCAATATCAACTTCACACAAATTCTGGCTTGCCACCAGTGGGCAAACACTTGTATACGCTGCACGTATCAATAATCGTTCAATAATATAAAACAGCCAATAGTCGGTCTCAAAAAAGTGTTATTTTTATAATGCTCCGATTTATACAATATACATAGATTAACACTACGCGACTGCTATACGTATGTATTTATCAGTCACTATAGCTGCGTTATACTGATATTATGTCGTTTTGCGCAATCTCGCATAATTCAAGAAAGAAGAGAACCCGCCGCGCGGCGCAGCAGACGACGTAACAGCAGTGTATAAAGTCATAGCAGAAGACTAAACGCAGCTGATTTCCGTCAACCCCTTATTTATCCGCATAGATCCTGATAAGCCATGACTTCGTGACCCGAGGAGAATCAGTATCAAGCAGCTCGGAATAATTCGGCGTACGATATGTCGTTGGTAGCGACGAGGCTACGTTACCTGGGCTTCAACGGTGGCTCGCTCGGCTTAAGAGGTTAGGTCGTTGGAATAACGAAAGCGCGCTCTCGCACGTAAATATATGCACGATAATTAACGATTGCGCCGTTTCTTAGCAGACTTTTCGAGCCTGGGCTTCGTGCCGCGTTGCGAGCCCGTGAAGAGCGAGGATGTGGAGCCCTTGCGTTTGTTCGTCGAGGCCTCGCGACGCATCTGCGTGGTAACGGGGGCTGGAGTGTCCACCGAGAGCGGCATACCCGATTATCGCTCCGAAGGCGTTGGGCTTTTTGCCACGAGTGACCGTCGACCTGTCGCCTATCAGGCTTTCTGCAAAAGCGATAAAGTTCGACGAAGGTACTGGGCACGGAATTATGCAGCCTGGCCAAGGTTCGTTGATTTTCTAGTTGGAATAATGATTGTGACTCTCGATGGATGAGCAATTTCTTGTTTCGCAGGTTCTCCAAGTTCGAGCCAAACTTTACGCACAAGTGGCTCAAGGACATGGAGCAGGCTGGAAAAGTCAGTTGCGTTGTTACTCAGAATGTGGATAATTTGCACATTAGAGCTGGCAGCAAGAATGTCATCGAATTGCACGGTACAGGGTATAGGGTGATGTGTCTGGGATGTGATAAGAAAATAGACAGATTTCAATTTCAAGAAATACTTAACGAGTTGAATCCTAATATGGTGGCTTCTTGTGATAAAATACGACCAGATGGAGATGTTGATTTATCTCAGGTATACTTTTGTGTTTCAATATACAATGAAATTATGACTTAAGTTGATTAATGTTAAATTAAACATTGCAGGAACAAATTGATGATTTCAAAATACCACCATGTTCCAATTGTGGCGGTATTCTTAAACCAGATATTGTTTTCTTTGGTGACAATGTTCCTAGACAAATTGTTGAACAAGTGAAAAACGAAGTTGAAGAAGCAGACTCGTTGCTTGTGCTTGGCACGTCTTTGACTACTTTTTCAGGCTACAGAATTGTTCTTCAAGCTATAGAAGCTGTCAAACCAATAGCAATATTGAATATAGGTGAAACAAGGGGTGATGAACATGCTCATGTGAAAATACACGGTAGGTGTGGAGAAATACTCCCATTGCTTGGTAAAAAATGATTTTAATTTGTTATAAAAGGTAAAAAGAAACCTCTAAAATTTTAAATGTACAGCCTTTCTCTTAAGATTATTTCTTTTTCAATTGATGAAAGTAATTTTCTCAAATACTAGACACCATGAATGTACATATGTAAAAAAAAGTGCAAAGCAAAAATTTTATTTTTGATATGTAGAATATTTGTTTTTGACAGACATTTTGTTATAGTTCAAAGCTGTAAATAAATATAAAATATATTATTTAAAGATTATCCAGTTATTTTTTATGCAATTATATCTTTGAATTGAAGTACAATATATTAAAAATAGTTTAAGTTGGATAAAAATCTGTAATTTAAAATCCTGGTTCTAAGAATTTAAGAAATTCGTTGTCGATCAAAGATGAAAAGAAATCAGTAACAAAAAACATATGCAATTACTCGTTTATTTGTAAATAAAACGTTGTACATGAAACTATTGTTTTTGCACTAGATACATTATATTATGTTTGTTTTTATTCAATTTGTTTGGTTCGAAATTTCGAATAGTATGTATATTTCTTTAGTTTCACATTATTTTCCTCAATAGACACGTATTTACAATGTTTTTTAAATAATCGTTGCGCAATTATCAGCAATCAAATTGTTAAACAATACTGTTAAGACTAGACACCACTTAAAATTATTTCATTTAATCTACACAAGCAATAAAATCTTGTTTAGCCGTACAATGTAAATATAAAAAGCTAAGTTTTTCACATGCATTTATGTACTAACGTTAAAAATTGTAAAATTATGTAACAATAACTATCACAAGGCGTAAACATTATACGAAATGACATAATTTTCTTTCAAATTCAAATACTGCCGTTTCTGATTCCGCTCGATTAATTTAATTTTTTTCTATCGTTCGTCATCTCATTTTGATTAAATTTTCTTTCTTTATTATTCGTAACTAACCGTAGAAAAGAAAAGCTCTATTAAACTATTGATATTGAATATCACAATCAATTTCGTCTCTATACAAACAACATTCGCGTATTAAAATGAAAGCTGCTCGATTAAATTTTCCCTCGATTTTTGCTCGTCGAATTAATTAAATATATCTATCTATACGTATATGCAAATACAGGGCTATTTCGATCTCGATCACAATGTGTCTAAACAGCAAGGACATCACTATAAAACGTTAATAATCTGCTTAAACAATAGTTACAAGAGCACTATCGTGTGTACATATATCTATAATGTTATATTCATTCCAAGCTCGAACGCGAAAAAAAATCAATTTTATCTAAGCTCGAGAATACGTTATCAAGTATATATATATACGCAAGCGGGTCAATGTATAATAGATTCTCGTCTTAAAAAGTACGGTATTGCTCTCTATATAGGTAAGAAAGGCCACGTTGTGCGGTGTGTGTGTGTAACAAACCTACGCTCTTTTCAACGCTACGCAAACGACTCTGTATTATTACTATTTAAAAAAAAAACGTAGAAGAGAACATGAAAAAAAAACTTAAGACAAGGAAAACCAAATCTAAAATCCTATAACATGCGCTTTTGTTCCGTGTGTCTCTTTCTCTCTCGCTTGGGAATCATAACGAAGCTCCCAAGGTGTGCGTGTCGTTCCGTGTATCATATATACGATTGGAAACCAGCGTACAGGCTCTCTCGCTTATAATAGGAACTCCGAGTTCCCCGGCTCGCGGTTGGAGGAGACCCCCTTTCTTTTAAATGTGCAACGGCGACAATGGCACGTACTTGTCGCTCGGCTGGAATTTGTACTGCGAGCACAGCTTGGACCATTCGGACTCGTTGTAGCCGTTCCTGAAAAAAAGTCAACCAGAATAAAGACGTGGAGTTGCGCGAATAATCATTTCGTTAAATCGCGAGATTAACTTATAAAGTAAGATCGTTATTGGCTATTTCGATGCGAAGAAGCTGTTTTGTATATAGGCAATGCACGTAGCTGGAAATTGACAAAATTGTTAATCGGCATTAATAAATTTGTTCGGCTCATAGTCCAGCGGCTGTGCAAAAAAAAAGTCTGCGCTCCCCCGAAAGCATCACCATCACCAGAAGCTATAGAGGAATTATCATTACAATTCGATTGAGAATAAAAAAAATCCGGAATCAATAGCCGTAACCGAGCCTCGGCGGCCTGAAGACTCGCCTAATGAACGAGTGAACCGATCGGACAATATTGTGCAGCATCCTGCGCTTGTTAGCCAAGACCCTCGGTATCCAGCGATCCGACGAGAGGAAATCCGGCGACCTGCTCCATTCCAGGGGACATCTAAAAATTTGTTAAACATCGCTTTAACACGCTCTCACCGGGATACTCGCTCATGTAGCATTGTCTGTGCAATATTGCTCCCTAAACAGACAAGTGCGCCACAAGAAGCGGAGGCATCGAAAGAAACAGAGGCTATAACATGAAGAAACTCGGGCAAACGGAGAAGAAGAAAAGCCCGAGAGCGTGTGTTACCTCTGCCATTGGGAGCAAGGCCGGCGCTCCTTGAAGCACGTCACCTGTATGACGTTGAAGAAGAGAGCGCCAAGGGTGTTGGCGACCTCGGTGTTGATGGACTGCAGGCAGCGCCGGAACTTGGCGTCGCAGTCGCAATGGGAGCGCGTGAACGGCGAGTAGTTGCAGATGCCGTGGATGCACTGCTGGGGCGATATCGTGCGCGGGCAGTGATCGTGCTCGCGGCAGCAGGCGTCCTCGGCCGAGTGCTGCCCGAGGTCCTCGTAATTCGAGGCGACGTTGCCGGGGCCGCACCACTTGGTCCCCGGGTACATCAGCCCCCCGCCCGGAGCTTGATTCTGTAAGAAGCCGACTTTTTTTTCTATTCTCCTTCGGATATATGCGAGAGTAAGAATATTGCGAGGCGCATACCTTGCCCTTGCTACGCGAGGCCATGCAGGTCTCCTCGAGATCGGCCACGAGGTTGTTGGAGATCTGCCGGACCTTGCGCGGATCCGAGCCGAGGACCATGCGCTGGATCGTGCCGCGGTCGTGGTAGAGCTCGCAGAACGGCGCACCGGCGTTCAGCTCGACCATCCGCGTCATGCCGAGATCGGCGACGAGGACGCTCGCCCCAGTCGGCCCGGGGCCCGAGGACGCCAGGACCGCGGCTACCAGCAAGTACGCCCGCATCCTGTGAGAAAAGGATAAGCGTTTGTTAGTTCGTCGTTACGAAAGCGCTGGGATTTCGTTGATTTTTATATATATATGTTACTGCTGCTAAGATAGCAGCAGCGCGTCTCCCTGCGTCATGCGCCTCTGTTTTTTGTCGATTCGACATTGAGACTGTTTGTTACGGTCAATCTGGATTGATTCGAAGCGCAACGACGACTTGATCATCGACAATTGCTCGGCGTTTCTTTTTTTAATATTGTTTTTTTGTTTGTTTTATCTCAGAAAAGCAATAATAGATAGTAGCGAATTTGAAATCATCGAAGCTGACGCTCAAACGAGTATTAAAAAAGAAACTGGAAAAATATGAATGTTTATGTAACAAACGTTATGCTCGTGCAGCCTGTATCCGGATAAAAGGAGGAAAATCCCATTCTCATCAACTGCACTTTATGCTATCGGTATATTAATCGTAAAATTATGAATAAAAAAAAAATAACAATTAATGAGCGATGACTATAACAAACACTATAAAATTATAATCTTATTCGAGTCGTAAACTGCCAATTGAACGTTACGCGGCAATTTCGCTCCAGCTGCCCCTTATATACAAAAACAAAAGAAAAAGAAACATAAACGACGTTTAACGACAAGTTGATTACTCGCAAATCGTTACTCAAAGTCGCCCAACGAGAATGAGTCTTTAAAATAATAGCCAGATCAAACGATCTCAATTAAACCGTTCTCGTCTATCAGAGAATCTCTGATTAGGTACTCCTGCTAAATCACCGGCATAACAACACACGCGCGCACACACGCAACAATTCATAGTCCTGTTACATATACACATACAAATGCAATGCCAGTGCCGAAATAAGCACGATATTAAAGCTAATCAAGCTTTTGATTATTACGAGGAAAAGCAGATTCTTAATCCAACGAGGAGAAGCCGTGGGAATGAAGCGAAGATTCGGGTGCCAAATTTTTTTTTAAAAAAGGAGGCCGAATTCAATGAGTTTTGGGGTCGCAGGCACCTATAAAGTATAGAGACACGGACATTATGGCATCTGATTAGCCGAATTATTGAGATCTCGCTATAAATAATAAACCGATAAACAGAGAGAGAGATATTCTCGAATCTCGTGACTAACGTTTCTCTCAAGCGTGCGATGACGCCGGTTGGGCCCAAAAAACGAAGAAGAAAAAAAAACGAAAAACGAGGCGAAATAGGAGGAGTGAAAGAAGAATTAAAATTCCAGCGTAGAAAGTAAACACGCATAAACGCGCGAATCGAAATCGAGCCCACGCGAAAAGCCGCATGATTCAGAGAGAGAGAAAGAGAGAGAGAGAGAGAGAGAGAGAGAGAGACAGAGAGAGGAGGAAAATAAAGAGATAGGCCACAGGGGGGGGGGTCCAGGGATCGCGGGAGGACAAGTCTCGTTTAGCGAATCAAGCCGAGCGGCGACGATTACTCTTCCCCCCCCCCTCCCTCTCCTGGATTTTGCAGAATCTTTACACGCAAAGAGCGCGAAGGTGACTGGGCGTTCGATGGCGCGATAAGTTAGCGTTTATTTAGCAGAAGAGAGAGAGAGAGAGAGAGAGAGAGAGATGCCGGGGTGATCGACACTCCGAGCTTTCCTTCTTCGTCTTTGTTCTTTCTTTTTTCTTTTAGGCCGATGTTGGTGCTCTTTTTATTGGCTTTTGTCGAGCTTTTTCTTTATTTATCGCTTGTGTTGCTCTCTGCGGAGGAGAGCAAACAAGAGTAAGCAAGAGGACGAGGCCAAAAAACATTTGAAGATCCGATTTGTGCGTCGCTTTTATTTTTATGTTTGATGAGACATTTACGTCATTAGCGAGAACATTAGCCGTTTTGAAGAACTTTCGGCCTTTTTTTTTTGTTGTTACCGAGGCCGACACTCGCGTGAATGGGAGACGATTGTTTAGCGGTATCGGCGACGTTGCATCGTTCGAGGTGATTATCAAGCTAACTCGATCATCATTTTCGATGAATAAAAGCCGAGGATTTTTTATCTCTTGTCTCGTCGTCAATATTAACGACTGTTTGAAACGAGTGGTTTTTTTTCGTTTCTTCCAGGTAGTAATAAAAAAGGTAGCAACAAATTCGAAAGAATCATGTATAATTTTAAGACTTACGGGAAAAAAAGCGACGGTAAATCAAGCTAACGTTCGACTACGGTACTTTGCATAATATCGCTTGTTATTACAAAAAAAAAAGGAACAGCTGCAAGTAAATTGCTGCACTTTACGCGCCTATGTCTGGTTCTGACTGATTCCTTATGACGGCTTTGCGTCGGCGAACGGAATACCAAATCGATTAGAGGTTCGCTGTTTAATTGCAGTCGGGAAAGGATCAAATCTCGATGAAGCCAACTTCTTTGTTGATACCAGCGACGTGCGTTGGCGCGGCCAGAGCAAGTGTTATGACTAACTTTGTCTCTTATGAGTGGCAGCATGTTTATCGACAAGAAAGACAATTCATCGTCGTTGAGCTTTGTGCAAAGGAGAGAAGTTTGTACAGCATAGAAATTTATATGAATTCCGTCAAATCGCATCTCAAAATTTCGCAAGGTGCTCGAGGTGGACAAGGCGTGCCTAATTATGCGTCCTTTAGTTACTGCTACCGCACGAAAGCTAAGTATAAATGTATCGCGTATATTTGAAAAAAAAAAGAAACTAAGGATTTGGTTTTCTTGCGATTTCATCCGTATAACGCTGCGCGCCGATTGTTCGATACGGACAATCAAATATTGAAAATCATTGAAAAGAAACGTAAACAAACACACACCTCACACGACATCAACATTAAGACCTTTAAATCGAAGGATCCCCAAACCTCCTAACGCTATTTCCTATCCACCTTCTTCCAAAATTAAAACGAACCACCATTTAAATTAAAAAAAAAAACAAAAAAAATTAAAAAATCTCCAATTGCTCAACTTACATACTCGATCCGACGAAATCCAATTCCAGTGGAAAAATTTAAAAAAAAAAACAACAACACTCGAACAACAAGCCACTAGCACTTGTCGTACGCGATGCACAAGCCGACTGAAGAGAAGTGCCAGCACGAAGACGAGTATATAGACTGCGCGGGGATGCGAGGACTGGGGGATAGAGTAGGTGTATCCGCGAGAGGAGATTCGCACCGCGAACGAGCGTGCCGGTCGACTGAGCCTGGCGTGCATGTGAGCCGCGGCCCTCCTCCTCCTCCTCCTGATTCTTCTCCTACCACACTGTATAAGCGCCGGGCAAAACGCCTAACCCTCCCCCCGTTCCGCTGACTTTTCTGCTTGAACGCGCGCGCTCTCTTGGAATCCCTCTCTCTCGAGACTTTGGTATCGGACTAACGGGCTCTAATCCTACAAGCCAAAAGAGACAGAGAGAGAATAAGCAATTTTGGCTAATAATCCCGGCCAAGAAGTTTGAATACAGGTGTCGGGTGGTGAAAGGCTATAGGAATTGCTCGTTAATCACGCTCTCGTAAAATTGCCCGATTGTTGATTTTAAGACCTTCGCCCGGGAGGACACGCAGATCAATCGAATTCCAATTACATGAGTAAGTGCTTTCCGCTCGTCCTTTGGCATTATGTTTTTATTTTTACCTTCGATTCTCACTCTTCACCTAAGGTTACTTAGGCGCGAAAGAAGTCAAATTAAACGCATTTTAATTATTGTTTCGTCGAAAAATGAGCAATACCGAGACTATAGCTTCTCTCGTCCAACCGTCATATGGAAAAGTCTGCTCGTATACCTATACCCACATAGTCGGAGGGGGAATTGCTCGGTCGGAGAAGCGGATAATTGCAACGTCAATATTCTTGACATAGTGCCGAGAGAGAGAGAGAGAAGCTCATAAGCGCGCGGCGTATTATTTACCTAAATTGCACGCATCGATATCCCAGCTGCAAGATAATAGCCGATCGCAAAAGGAAATAATAGTGACGCAAATCTACGCGTTTCTTCATGCGCTTCTATACGTTATAAACAAGCCCGTGGAATCCCTTGTGCGCGCATATATTATAGATGTACGAGCGCGCGCTTTGTATATATTAATTGCGCCAAGTTATGGACAGTCTAAGCGCGAGCGCTAGGGGCTATTGTAACGGTTCGCCGACGCCGCGAATGTTCATTTAATTTTTATGATAATTGACTCGGTCTTTAATCAGCCGTCGCATTATAAGAGAATTAAATTTGATTGAATGATTACCGACTTTAACCGTTTCGTGTGTAATTTCCCTCGAAAATTTTGTGCTTTTCTCCTTGGTTCCACTTATCTAGCGCTTGAGGATAAATTTTAAATTTTAGTCTTAATCGATTCGGGTGGCGTGTATAGCGTTTGAAAAGGAGAGAACACGGGATAATAGAAACAAAAAGAATAGAATAAGAGAGCTGGTAAACCGAGCTTTAACGCAAGCTTGACACTTGTCGAAAAAGCCCAGTGGGCGAAGATTACGTGAAATTCGTGAAATTATTCGGACGGATAATGCGACAGAGCAAACAAAGAAGTCTATTAATAATTTCGCCGGCGCTATTTATAGCCAGTCAATTTAAAGGCACACGCACATAGCGCGCACACACACATCACATCGACGACCCCCTTGGGACTATCAAATGTGGGCCAATTAGTCTTGATTCCCCCTACGCCCGTAAAACCTTGCCACTTGAACCTGGACTGACTCTACACAGCGTTTATACGCATATAAAATGTTCGCTTCTCGCTATTCGCTGAACTAACGGCCCAACTTATGTGAAAAATGAAAAGGAAAATGCAAGGATAAAATTTTTTATTAACTTTTAATTGTCCTATCGCCACTGACAGCGAGCCTAAAGCCTTAAATTAACTTATTACGAGTGCACTTATAAAGCCGTTGCGTGATAAGCACAAATCGGTTGTATTAACGTATTAATAAAATACCCGCGATAAAATCAGAATTCAAAACGAGCTCAATGACTCGACAGCTTTTTTACGCTCACGCAATGAACGATTCAAGATTAGACCTGCGGCTATAAAAAAAAATAACGACGAGAAAGAGAAGGGAGAGAGTAAAAAAGTGTCAACAATACACGTACATAACCGAAAAACTGAGCTGTCATGTGTGCTTAGCTATTTAAACTTGTTCGGGGCATCCTTGAGAAGCGAACAGTCAGCATATCGGCGATGTTTTTTCCTTAAAAATAGGAAGAGATCGATAAGAATACGAACCGAAGATCGTCCTTTGTTGGGCCAATGAGCGCCACGGAGACACCTGCGCGCCTCTATGCCATTCTGTGTGTGTGTGTGTCGGGCGTGTATTTCGAAAACAAGCGATACATCGATTTGTCCCTCTTGTCAGGCCAAGCACGTCTCCGGCGCACGAGACGAAATAGCCTCATCTCGCGTGACTGTCTCCCTATCTCTCTCTCTCTCGAAATTCACGACCTTTTTTTCTCTCTGTGTGCGTCGTGTATACGTACAAGCAAAAGGAGAATGTCCGATCTGGTTTTGTTTTCAAAAATAAAGAGGATATACGTGTACACCGTATATTGAATCCTGTTTTTCTTTTCTCTCTTTAATCCGCCGCGGATTTCGTGATGGAAATTGATAATTAGCGGTTCGCCAATAGGTATGATAATTTATCGAAGAGCCGATGCGCGAAAAAAAATTGACGACGTGACGCGCGAGCGCGCGCTGGTCGTATCAATAACGCTTGGGATTGGGTGAAGAGAGGGACACGAGAGCTTGCAGTTAAAAAAAATCGACAAAGTCCACACTGCTGCGCTGTGCGTCTGGAGCCGGGGGCAGGCTAATCCTGCGAGTACGAGCACCATTACCGAGTGCTCGTTGTAATTATCTTTATTCGCGGATCAGCCGGCGACGCGAAATTTCTCGAAATGGGTTTACGAACACACGCAGCCGGGCAGTAAAGATATACGAGCGTAAAGGTATCTGTTTTTTTTATTTTATTTTATTTTTTTCAAATCTCACAAAAGTTCGTTCTTTTTCCTCCTTTTTCGAGCTTGAAAGTTAGCGTCGAGGAGATTCGTTTGGAAAACTAGTTCATCCGATATTTCTGCGGCGTAACGCGGCCACAAAGGAGGAGCCGTGCGTATAGCCGTAAAGAGGCGCGTATATTCGAAGCACACGAGCTTTTGTTTTCACGCAAATCGCACACGATTCTCTAGCCTTTTTTTTCACGACTCTCTCGACATCGTCATTCTACATAAAGGCTGTTCCTTTTTTTCTCTCTCTAGTTTTTCAACAAAAAGGAATAAAGAAAACAAAAGATTACGTTTACCAAGTCAAAAATAACATTTAAATAAATCCCATTAGCGTATTCCGAGAGCACACAGCCGAAAAAAAGAAACTGCAGGAGAGCAGAAGCGGCCCGGCTAATTGCGGTAATACGCGTATCCCCCTCTGCCGGCTTTCAAATCCAAAGGCCAAAGTTTTAGGGAAGCGAATGGGCACGGGCAGATATTGCGATTGTCAATATAGTGCCATTGGACGCGCGCACGAAACTGTTTGTACTTGAAGATGATAAGGCGTATTTTTGCACGATGCGCGCCGAAGGTTGAAATTCTTTCATAATCGCCGACCAGAGAGACGCACACACACTCTGCCCGCCTTGGGAGCCTGAACAAATGCCGGCCAATTTTGCAAACGATCGGTTATTTTCGATACGCGATCAATATAAAAGTATAATCGTCGTTTTAACGCGTTGGATCGGGTGTGCTCTTAGAATGAAAATCCAATTCTTGCCCCTTCGACCTTCCATTATAAACCACGCGTTTGAAAATAATCGAAACGAATATACAAATGAAAATCATCATGGGATCGAAAAGAAAAAAGAAGCAATAATAAACAGCCAAATTTGTTCTCTCACCTTTTATCCCTGTATCAAGCGGTGAACGTTCGCGCGCGCTGTGTGTCTATATAGGTGCGAGCACTGCGTCGAGAGGAGGGAAAAAGCGAGAACTCTGCAGCCGGCCCGGGCCGCGCTGCTGCACTCGAAGGCGCACAGAGGCCGAGGATAGCCGGCTAGTTCGCCGGCTACACTACTGCTTCTGCAACTGCTGCTGCTGCTGCTGGCGTGGAGAGCTGCTGCCCTCCGAGAGAGAGCTGCTGCTGCTGCGTAGAGAGCGCCCGCGGTATATGAGCTGCTGCACTGCGCAATCCGTATCTCGACTACGGCCGAGGGACAGAGAGGGCCGAGAGCACCTCGCACACACCCGCACACTTACTCTCTCTCTCCTTCTAGCGTGTACCTGTGCCTGTGTAGTTTGCGTTGACTCTGTGTTGGAGAGCGTAAAGGGGAGCTCGTTCCAGAGCTTTCGGATTTTAGCTTGCGAGCTTTTGCTCTCGGCGTTCTAGGTTAACAGGAAGGACGCGCGCGCCTTTATCCGCGGATGTTTCTCGCGGCGGGAGGATTACGCCGACGCTCGATAATGAGCGGATGTCTTTGCAAAATGAATTGCACCTTCCTCTTGGCTTGTGTGTTTGTTGCTGCGTTTGCCGCGTGACTGCGGCGAGGAGGTCCAAGTGGAGGATTAAAAATTTATTTGACCGAGCAGGAGCTTGCGCGTTCCGCTTCGAAGATACTCTGGAGAGTATGTAGGTCAATGCGTGGTCGAGAGGCTTTTCCCTCGTCTCCCACCACCCCACCCCCATCCCACCCATCCACCCTCGCTCTCTCGGTGTCTTCTTTCGTAAATTGAAATTTAATAATTTGCGGGGAAAACCTTATTTTTTTTTCCTTCGTCGTAATAACGATTCGAGCGATGTTTGTGTGCGTTCTTCGTTATTTTTGTATAGTGGAAAATTGAATTTTGGAAGAAACTCGTAATTATCATTGATGGATAATAATTCGAAATAATTGACAAATTGAAGGAGGGACGAAGAGGAATTTTCGTAGGCAGATCACGTAGCGCGTATATCTTGGCTATTAACCGTTGTATTTTGATCACGGCGAGTGTAGTCGGCAGAGGCCAGAAATTAAGATTGATTAAGAAAATTTCCGCGAGGCGAGCTCGATGAAAAAGTTTGCCTACGCAATGATGAGGATAATAAGCCCGCGGGACGGAAGATGACGACGGGCGCCGTATGCGTAATGATTTTTTGGCCTAACTCTAAAAGAGGGTCATTTAATTTTTTTTTGTATCGAGATAAAGTCACTTCGATATACGGAGCTTCTCTTTTTTCCTATATCCTGTGTATATTTAAAAAAAAATGTATATCTCACTGGCTAATAGATACGCGCGTCGACCTCATTATAATTGAAAAAAGAAAGATGAATAATTTTTTCCAACTTCCCGTAAAATCCCCGAAAATTTTCATATACCCCCCCTGATAAAACGGTATACGTAGTGTGTACGCATTCAAAAAGACGATAACTCGGCTTGGCGGATTTATTAGTGGCAGTTGACGGTCTAACGGGTTCCGAGCGAACTCCCCGAATGATTTATTTGCACGGAGCACGTATATACCCACATATCTGGACGTGGCTCCGGTGAATAGCAGTGCCGAGCCGTGAATTCAAATGGGCGTTTAAAACGCGTGCGTTAGCGTGTTTGTGTGTATAAGAATACCGAGGATTTTCCTCTTAAATTTCATCGCGTCGCTTATGATGTGTCAGATAGTATGGAATCTAACGCGTACGTTTGTATTCGTCAACTGTAATATATGCTTCAGAATTGAGAAGTCAACGACTGCGTCATTACCGAGAAGCTTTCGATATGCTTTTTTTCCCAAAATTTACAAAATTATTAAGCTTTTTATTGATTTAACGTTGAATTTAAAAAAAAAAAGAAGCATCATGCTATTGACCCTGTTAAAGCCGTACAGCGCGCATAACGTTTCGCTATACACGTGCTATCCTTGAATTGCTTGTTCCTTTCGATCTCCTGAAAACGACAATAATATTATCGCAAAGAACAATCCACGGGAAAGTTTCTCGCTAATGATACGCTCATTAAGAATATCGCAATAATAAGCAACCGCGCGGCGATTATTTAATTTATCGTATCTAACCGGAAACGATTTATAAACATTGTTATATTCCCCCACTGGATGTACAGCACATGCAGTCGAGAGTTAATAACTAATTACAAGCATTTCTCATATGAATAACTGACGATAATCAATAAATCACGACCATTGAAAATAACCCAATTCCCATTAGCTTCGATTCACAAATTAAAAATGAAAAAAAAAAGGAGCTCCCGAACTAATCGAGCTTCTGTTTATCCATTCCCGATAAATTGATCCATCCGCAAACGCAAGAAACTTCAAATCGCATCGACTGCTCTACCCACAAGCAATATCATTAAATTTCCATAGAGATTCGAGAGCGGCAGAGTCGCTGGCACTCCCAGAGTTATCGATCAGTGAACTACTCCCACCCAAAATCTCTGCGGCTAGCGCACGCCTCTCTCTCTCTCTCTCTCTCTCTCTCTCTCTCTCCACATTCGCGCGCGAGCGTTTTGAAAGGATCGCCGAGGAAACTTCCATAAGCTGGGTTTTTGTCCTTCCCCGTTTTTTTTTTCTTCTGCCGACTATGTGTTTGCAAAGCGAACGACCGACCTTGCAACCGTGAGACGCGCGTAACAGGCGTGTATTACTCACCGACTGGCCAATTCAACTTCTTTGCTTTCCTTTTGAATGTAGATGCGTTTATTTGTGGTCTGGTGCTTTTTTGTCGGTTGAATGGAAAGAAAAGGGATCTCATATTTTAAAAACGCATATTTACTTCGGACATAATTTTCGTGTATAATCTAATGGGGATTACGCAAAACAATAACAAACAATAGAGAAGTGAATGTGTGCTTCATTTTGAAGTGCTTGATTTTTTTTAAATTTTTTCTTTAATTTCATTACATTGCTTTATTTCCAGCTTTTACATATACTACTACAGTTCTATACTTTTCTAATTTTTACTTGCTCATCTAAGAGTAACAGCAGCTAACACCGATACGTATCCCACTATAGTTTTGACAATCTAAAGACAAAATTAAAAATCATAAAAAAATATAAAGTTTTTAAGAGAAAATGTAGTAGTATTAAAACTACAATACTTACACTGCTGTAAGATGCCATAGACAGATACGTTACTTTGCCTGCTGTTAAAAACAAGCTGACGAATATGGGCTAGGTAGCAGGTGTAAAGCCACTCGAGTGAGCTTCACGGTACACTTTATTGCCTAATTTATAACAAAATTACTCTTTATGCAAGGGCTAAACCGGGCTTACTTTTAAGGGACACGTCAGTCTGACAAAAGTTCTCTCATCGTCTGCATTTCAGCTTGGACTTGTTGCCACCTGTTAATAAAAGGTGATATTCTACTTGTAGAAATGTATAATAAATCTGAATGAGTTTGGCACATAAGAATTTATTTTGTTTTATTTTTTTTAAATCGTATACAATTCTTGATTAGACAATTGCATTAAATAATTATCAAAGTGAGTATGTAATCCAAAATGCATTTTTGTTCTTCTTAAACTTAAAAAGACACTTATCACAACCTCAACATTGTCATGCAAAACATAGAACGTATAAATGTATGAGTATTTTAATCCTCCGAAATTTAATTCATATATTCACTACTTGATAAACCTGAAAGCAAAGTGAAATGGAAACTCTTTTAAGATTTGAGCGACTGAAATAAAATTTGCCTCCAAATAACAATCTACATCGAATGAATGAGCAAAAAAGGAAGTAACTACAAATTGTCAATATTTAATACTAAATTAGGTAGAAAATCGCCGATCTCTACGCTGATACACTTTGATCCTTACGTTACCCTAAATAATATAGTGATAAAACCATTGAAAAGCTGCTATCTGCATCTCTACATTTGATTTGTTCGTATAGCTCGAATTACAAAAAAAATATGACACCTTGCCAAAAATAATTAATCAAAATTAATAAAAAAAAAGAGGGAGGAGGAAAATCAATAACCCAGACGAAGCGCAAGCGAATAAGCTAGCTGCAGTGCAATGTGCCGCCGAGAATGAAAGCAAGGCAAGGCACTACAAAATGCTTATCCATGCCCCCCGTAATCATAAGATCGCCTCTCGCCATGTTCGTATATACAGAAATGATAGGGAAGAAAGAGAGAGCGTCAGGAGTAGCAGCATTGGCATCAGCATCTTGTCGTCGCAGATGGACGACTGGCTTTTTACGGTATCCACTCGACCTCGTTGTTCTCGATCTTCTCGGTCGGTCGCTTGGGTATCTGGGGGAGATTGGTCGGGGCGTTGGGTCTGTACGGGCGTCTCTCCTCGTCGCTGCGGCTGCTCTCGTCGTCCTCGCCGCCGGCGATCTTGTGGTAGACCTTGCTGCCCTGGTTACCGATCCACTCGACCCCGTCGCCGATCTTCTCGCCGGCCTTGCGCACCGCGTCGCCGATGTTCTCCGCGGTGAAGGTGTGCGGATCGATGTTGACGTCGAGGCTGTTGTTGCCCCGCGGACAGCCCGACTGGACGACGATGCTCAGGTCGTAAGGGTCGACGCCGAACTCCGAGAGCTTGTTGCGCAGCTTGTCGATGAACGACCTGTCGAGGTCGCGCGTCCGCGACAGGATCGTCGCCGACTGCCGGTGGGCGAACGCGAGCTTCTGGCAGGTGAAGATACCCGCGTAATTGTCGTAGTCCGTGGAGAAGACGACGTGGGACGCGCTGCCGGCTACACCTGCAAAGTGCCAATGTGTCGATTAGGATTGACGTATCGGTATATGGGACCTTTTTGTCGATTCCCAACTTTGTCGCTTTATACAGAAGAAGCTTTCCACTCTCCAAGGATCGCTCGAAGCCGTGTTATTGCCGAGTCGTCGTCGGCTTCGAGCGTAATTGAGAAATTATAGGCCGGGGTTAAAGCGATCAATAAAGGCCAATCGGCGCGCATAAGCGCGCACAAGTCCAAAAGGACAATGCGCGAACGCGCGGACACGTATATTTATATACGCGCGCGACTGACTCATGCCTCGTGTACATTTCAAAGGCTCCGTTATCATGCCCAATTGATTGATCTAACCGGCGAACGTCATTGCGACCGGCCAACTCGGAAACTCGTGAAAACAGCCGTTCAAAGACTATATGCACCCAAACGACAGACACGGAGAGCCAGCAATGCATCTTCTCTCGCAAGAGCAATCAAGATCCATCAAATCCTTGCAAGAGAGAGAGAAAAGCCTTCCTCCCCCGGCCGCTTTATCAAGTCGACCGTGGCGTGCGTCCGATATGTGTAAAGCCAAAGAAAATCGGTTATGTATACTCACTCAGTGGGAATCTCACGGTCATGCGAGCTGGTACACTAGGGTCTTCCGAGCGCAGCGAGCCAGTGTAGTGGTACTCGTGCTTCAATGCCGTCAAGCCTGTGGAAGAGAGACAAAAATATATAAAAGGACCTGAGACGCAAGTCGAGAGAGGAAGAAGGGGTGGGAGTGAAGACTGTATACGCGTTGCGGGCGATAAGCTACTCCGAGCACGAACCGGCAATTCCTTCCACTTGAGCTCGCTTTTCATGAGGCTCGATTGAAGAGACATCTGATCCGTTCTCGACCCCCTTTCCCCCCCTACCTATACCATCCTATGTCCGGTCAGATCTATATGAATAAGCTCGAGAGAGCAGTCGCCAAATCGTATTTGCGCGCAACGACAGCTACATCCGAAGTTATATTATGCACGACGATATTGATATGCATCGAACGTATATCTTTAAAGACACATATTGGTCAAGCGAGCAAGTGACTTTTGTCATTTTATTTATTTATTTATTTTTTAAACAAACTTACCCAAAATCGGTATGTCGGAATCTTGCGTAATGACGTACTCGCCGGGCTCCTCTCCGCGCGTGTAATTGTACGTGATGCACTTGCTGGCCGTCGACGTCTTTTGAATGACGAACCAGTTTCCGAGGAACTGAAATGCAACAATGAAAAAAAAAATTATACGCTTTGCCGCGGCGCAACGTTTCAAAATTTATTCCCGAATTTTCCGAAAACCATGACAGGCGCATCGAATTGTTCAGCCGAGATTACGTGTTATTTGGCAAATTGCAAAACAATCGCAATAATAATTACCCTGTTCATCTGGAAGCCGGCCATGGGCTCGACGACCGGACAGGCGCCGAGATGGTAGGAGTGGCCGGCTACGAGGGCTGCACACGCCGCCAGCAAAGCGAGCTTCAGCGTCAGCGACCTCATCTGATAAAAACAAAAATAAGCTTGTTATTACATAAACACAGATCAGCGACTCGGCAATCGATCGCTTTTTTACACGCTAACCATCAATAAAGAAACAAAAATATGATCGGTATGGACATCGGACGAGGAGAACAAAGAACGTTTCTTTGGCAGATGATCATGTTAATATTAGCGGTCCGTTTACAGCAAAACGTTTTGTCGTTTGGCAATAGAGTCTGGAGATCGATCGCCCTTAGTTCCGCGAGTTTTTAATTGCCGATCCTACGAGTATAATGACGTGTGCAATCGTCGTCGCTGTACCTCGAGTTGATTCTCTCCCTCTCGCTTGCCCGGCGCGTGTCTGTGAACTTCCCGCGGTTCTTGCTTATTATCGTTTGCCTTGTTTTCTTTCTCGTCTTGCTCGAGGGGCTAGGGTTATTACAGCGATAAGGCTTTATTAATTAACTATTTTTGAATGTTATCTCGGTTTCAATGTGCGCTTAGGGTTCGTTGTTGATGATTATTATTTTCTTAATTACTCTCGTTACGTTATTGCCACGCGTCCGGTGTGATGTATATTATAATTGCGGCGGACAAACAAATGGCTAGGACAAAAAAACCAGACTCAAAGTGCAATTTTAGCAACAAAAATGATGATTTGTTTTATTCGCCAAGCCCGACCTTGCAAGCCGTATCCTTCATCGCTTACGGCAGATAAAATCTAAACAATGTCTCTACCGACCATTAGAATTTCACGAGCGCAAAAAGCTTGCTATCGCGATTCTCGCCATCGTCTCATATTTCTCTCTTTTTCAAAAACATACCTTCCCGTTTAAAAAAAAAAAAGGTTGGCATTTCAACTCGCAGGCTTATCTCTCTCGAAATCTCCACTACACACATTTTCAACGCACGGGAGCCAAAAAAGCAAATAAAAAAAAAAGAGAGATTAAAGTGCGTCAAAGCGCATGAGAGTAGCTAGTTGCAAGTTGAAGTGCGACATGAGTCACTTTAATTGCAACGTCAATTTCCGCGATTTCTGCGGCCGCGCGTACATAGAAAACGGAAACATTTACAATTGACGCCAGTGTGTGTGTGTGTGTGTGTGTGCATACACCGCTATACGTCCGCCGCGCGAAATATGATCGTCGCTCGCCTGCCCGTATCATAAACATTCAAGCGCAAAACATAAAATGCTTTCGGAGCTATATAAGCGCGCATAATTGCAAGTATACAAAAATCGCGATATGTGCAGTGCTTCTTTTACAACAATCTCGCTATAGAGGGTACAGAGAGTCGAGAGCGATTGCCGTTGAGGAAAATGTTGAGAGTCATACTCGCATATCATCGTCGCGAGTATACGTAATGGTCCAGTGGCAGATCCAGTTTTTAACGTATATTCATGTATACACCGAAGGGGGAGATCGAGGCAGATGTGAATCATCGGGCGCGCTTGCCTTGGCCGCCGCCGAGTTAACTGGACTCTCTCTCTCTCCTCTTTTTTCCCCCCGGCTCTTTTTCTCGCCGCGTAGACGCGTACAAAACACTGCCGAGCTCTATACTTGATACCGATAAAACTCGCGTATTTTCCCCCGGGAGATTGATCAATCAGCCTGGAATAATTCGGTATAGCATGGCTCATCGGGGTTTATTCGCTTGTTCGCCGTACACAGCAATGCCGTTATATTATTTCGGAGCGATTGTTTCGTCAACTGAGGCGTTTAACGATGCGAGGCCGAAGACTCAACTTCGTGTGTATACATTTTGCTCGGCATTTGAAAAAAACAGGTCTGCCCGCGCGAGACTTTGCGTAATCGGAGCTCCCGCGTTACGCAAGCTTATAACGATCGTCCCCACCGGCTTTTCCATCGCACGACGATCGAACGTATAGGCATATAAATTTTCGCGCGAGTAAAGCAAAGTCGATCGGAAGAGGCGAGAGAGCGTTATCGGTATATGCTCTCTCTCGCGCGCGCTTTATCGACGAGGCGCTCGTCCGCGTGACCCTTGCTAAATCACCATCGCCGGAAGGCGATTTCTCGTGTACACGTATACGCGTACGTCTGTGTGTGTATAGTTTCGAGAAGCAAAGTCGCTGGCAATTGCGCGCGACCGGCACAGGCCGTTAACTTGCCAACTATGACTCTTTACCCCTCTTATTTCATTAGCCGAGTCTTTCTAATGATTCTCTTCATTATGTAATTTGCGGATGGCTCTTGGCAAAAAAAAAAGAAAACACGTTTGACTATGCAAAAATGTAAGTTCGAGAAGCTTTTTTTTTTGCCACTTCGTGCTGAATAGAATTTGTTTACAAAATGCGATTGAATGGCTATGAGGAAAAATTTGCGGATCGCGCGATTGCGGTCGAATGAGTCGACGTATTTGTTGTTACACGTGAATTTCGAGTAAATATAAACGAAAACGTAAGTTTGACGATGGGATCGTTTACATCGTCGGTAACGTCGATAATTAACAACAATCAAAAGTACATATCCGACTTTACAATGACACTTTTAACAATCCGTCAAGTATAATATTCAAATGAAACAACGATTTTTAATGGTTAATGGCTTAACAAGATCAACGTTACATCAAGACTAGACAAAGACTCAACGCCACTAGACAAAGAACCGATCACTCGTACACGGTAAACTACGGGCCTTTCCTCGAGCACCAACTGTACACTTGAAAATCTGAGAGTTAAAACAATCCGACCAAGCGACAAATTCAATTAAATAAAAACTCACATTTCCGGAGATGCTGGATAAACAACGGGATAATAAAAAAGAAGAAACCCTGCGTCGATTCCCAACTCTCTCTCTCTCTCTCTATCTCTTTCACGCGTTCGTTTCGTACTGTCAACAGCGAGCTGGCTGCATCGGCGCTTTTATACCCTCGAGACCCCCCCTTCCCTCAGAGCTCCAGCATCGGCTCCCCCCCCGCCGAAGGTCTGCGTCAGTGCGTCGTACAGGAGAGCCTCTCCGTGCCCGCTGTACTTTTTCTTTGTGCCTCTCTCTCTATGTATAACGCTCTTGGGCTTCTCTTGTGCTCGCGCCTTTTTTTTTTTTTGGGGGGGGGGGGGGGCTACGCGCTGCCGCTTTCTTTGTCCTTTCCTGCTCTACTCGACTTCTCGTCCGGATGCGTTTATGGATCTGTCATTTTTCTCTGCAACTTATATATACGCTCGCACCGCTTGCAGTCTGGCGTTCTCTCGTTTAATCTTAGGCGAGATCTCTACTTTAAAGGGCCTCTTTCTCTTTGTGCCCAGTCAATTGATTTATGTGCACTTTTTGTTTTTCTCTTACATTTCGTTTTCTTTTTTTTTTTTTTTTCTATTGATCATTAGTTGGCGCAAGATGAATTTTAGCACGAGCACATGATGCTTAAGCTGGGAGTTACAAAAAAGTTGTTTAAAAAGGCAAATTTTTTAATGCGGCAGTTAAACGTAGATGATTATGGCTGTTAAGCGAGTATAATAAGCTTCAAGAGCTTCGTAGCAGTGAGTCTGTAGTGAAACATTTCAAGATCAGATCAGCCAGTAATATGTAACTCTCGGGAATTCTTTTTTTTTTTTCTTAATCACCGAGACTTTTATAAAATTGCTTAGATCGTAAACATTTAAAAATTATACAAAGATTAGAATCCCCCTCTCGGTTATTTTTTCCAACGAAATTCTTACATTATGCGATAGTACGTTTACATTCGTTTCCACATACTTTTAGTGATTAGATATTTGGCACATACAAATCTTAGTAAATTTAGATCCAACGCTCTATTAATATGAACTTTTCTACCTCTCTGATAAAAGGCAGGCAAAAAAAACTTAATTCCCCGACGTGCGGTGTAGAAACTAGGCCGAGGGAGATGTGTGTTCTATGCGAAAATTACACAAGCGCGCATTGGGCCCTGCAGTTCCTCAGCGGGGCGGTCTAACACGTGTCCAACATATGCAGTGGATGACGCATCCGTGATGACAAGAAGCAAAGCGTCGCTGCCGGCCGGCGTAATGCGGCTAATTTTCTTCTGTTTTGATCCGCTGAAAGACTTGCTGTTCTCTGTAGTTCAATAACTGAGACGCTTACCGACGTTATTAATCATGACTTTTTGACAGATATTGGATTTATTTATTTTTTGCGTTGATGGAGTTTTTATTTCATTTACTCGAGATAAAATGTTGAGTCATTATTTCATCTGCAAAGGAAAAAGGTTGAATTCAATGATTATGTGACATAATATTGAATAGTAACATTTGTTGAACAATGTTCAGAAATTAATAAATTATAGTAAAAAGCAAATTGTTATCAGAATGAAAGTCCATTTATTAATTTGCACATATAGTCTATGCTTTGTGAATAATGTACATTTTTTAAATTTTTCTATGAGTATTAAAATTTTCAATCAGAGTGAATTTTGATATTCATCGTTGGTTATAAGTTGCCATGATTGGCGAGCGAAGAATAATTGTAAATACCGCTTAATAATTTACAGACTAAAAGGACGTAATAAAATGTACTATTTATAATGAGTTAGATGACGTGTGACCGATATCTTATAAAATTAATTTTGCTTAAAACTGTTATATGTAAATTACTTAGAATACGTTACTCTAAAAGATAGAAAAAAGCTAAGTAATCTATAAATTAACTTTAGTACATTTTACGACACTTTATTACATTTAAATTTCAATAAAATGCTTAAGTTATTAAGATTAAAAACTCAAAAACATAAAAACAGAATACAAATATGTATGAAAAATTGATACGGTGTTGTCGTCTACACAGCTGGCAATTTTCTCTTATCCAAATCGTCAAAGTAAGGGTGTTTCAGTATTTCCTTGGCTGAAATCCTTGCAGCTGGATCGTATATCAACATTGCCTCCAGAAGGTCCAAACCTTGTTCATCTAATGTTTTCACTTGTACCTGTAAATTATGTGTTTTCCAATTAGGGAATGTGGCTTTGTAATCGTTCAATTGAGTAACTCCTGGCCATATTTCTTCAGTGGGTGTTTTTAATACACTAAAACAGAAATTAAAATATTAATATAAATATTCTATGATAATGAATAAAAGAATAGAAGCAACGTAAATTATCACTTACCGAAATATTCTAAATAGCTGATCAATTTCACTATCCCCTTGGAATAAAGGTTTCCTTGTTGCCATTTCAGCAAAAATACAACCAATACTCCAAATATCAATACTACAAGTATACCTATTAGCTCCTAAAAGAATCTCTGGTGCTCTGTACCATAAAGTAACAACTTCATGAGTGTAAACACGAACTGGAATGCCAATGGCTCTCCCTAAACCAAAATCTGCTACTTTAATAGTTCCTTTCTTATCTATTAGAAGATTTTGAGGTTTTAAATCACGATGAAGGACTCTCCGCATATGGCAAAACAAAATAGCCCGCGTTATCTGAAATATAGATATTTTTATTAAAAAACTATATCAGTAACCATACCTATGTGTTACAATTATTTTTTAACTATAAATCACTAAGAGAACTTGTATTTTGTTTGATCCTTTCTAATTTAATAATACACAGATGTAATTTAAAAATATTTCAACTGGTTCAATTCAATTTTCAACCAGAACAAAACCTAAAACTGATTTAAGCCCCTGTACCTTAAGAAAACATTTGCTTAGAAACTCTAACTTATCAGATAAACGATCTACCAAACAAACGGAATATCAACATCCAGAATTCAACAAGAGTCAAGGGAAAAAAAACTAGAACTCACTTGATACAAATAGGACTTGACTTGAGCTGGCTCCATGAGTTTGCCGGAGCCAAGAGTGTCCATGTACTTTTTAAGGTCCATGGTGAGATATTCGAAGATGAGATAGAGCTTAGACTCTTCCATGAGGACGTCCATGAGGCTGACAATATTCGGATGCTTGAGCTCCTTGAGCAAGGAGATCTCACGTATTGCCGTGGATGGTACACCCTCGTCCTCGCTCTCCAGCCTGATCTTCTTCATCGCGACGATCTCACCCGTCTTCTTGTGTTTGCCCTTGTAGACGACGCCATACGTACCTGGGTGTTAAAAATTAGCCTTCGTCAGCCATTCGAAGCGTGTAAACAAAACCTGGGCTCGCTAGTCCAGCCTGGATAAACATCCCGGGCACACTAGGGAAAAAGTATTCGAGGAGGGATGAGGTCCTACCTTCGCCGATCTTCTCGATCCTGATGAAATTCTCCATGGCGGTGTTGTTGCGCGCGTGTGCCTCAGCTCTCGTCCCGCCGATGATTTTTCCCTGCCAGACACTGGCCCTCGAAGCGGACGCGGGCTTCCAGGCTCGCTTTCTCTCCCTCTCTGTCACGCGCGGATCCTCTCTCCCTCTCACTCGCACTCACTGCGGGGCCCTATCGAGGCCGAACTAACAGTTGGAACGACGGCAGATGTTACGGGGGCTCTTTCCAGCCGTTTGCGGCTAAAACGGACCGATTCAAATGCGCCCAGCGGCCATATTGACAGACTGACGAACGCCAACGGGCGCCAAAACAATTAACGGCCAATGGCAGGCTACGGCGTGCGACTGCGATGCTCCCCATTCGCCGGAGCCGCGCGCCGAGCCTGCAGTTTAAAAGGATTCGTCGGATGGAGGCGCTGCGTGGGAGGAGGAAATGTGACGTCAGACGACGTGATGAGAAGGGGCAGAGGGAGATTATGGTGGGTTTGAGTAGATTTGCTTTTTTTTTTTTTATTTTGAATCTATTGCGATAAATATTTAATTTCGGGAAGATATGAGTTTTATTTGCAACTTTTGAAAAGAATTGTACGTAAATCAAGATTTTGATGTTTACTTGTTTATTGGAAAATCCATTAAATTACATTCATGTACATGTAATTAAAAAAAAAGCTTTTTAATTCAAGTCGAATAAAGACCGAAGTAAGTTCCGCGTTAACTCACAAGTATAACGCATACTAAAAAAATGACTCGACGATCTTTGCTGATTATACAAACGAAAATCTAATATCACTTGTAGAAAAAAAAAAAGAGAAACTTAAAACCTAGAGATTTTCCTATATTCAGCTGCTGCATATCGTTACAACGTTTAATCGTAATGAAACTCTACAATGATGATCGCAAGGTACTCTTGCAAAGCGCATTTCTTGAATCTTGATCTCCAGCTTCTCGTTTTCAGTCTTTTCTAGACTTTTGAAGCAAACGTTGGAAGTTCATGAAGTACAATATTCTGCTGGTTAAGAAAAAGTGTCTCTGTCTCGATAGAGTATATCTTTCGTGGCTTGTCAAATTTTATCGAGGAAACGCGAATGCCCCGGAGGCATAGCCAAGACCCACGCCCCGCTGTGTGTGCGTCGTCGCTCGCGCGACCTCGTATTGCTGCTCCATATTGCTGAACATTTCCTCCTGTTTTTTAAGAATATCAGGCTTCGCGCCGACGGTTGGCGTAGCAGGCAGATCGCCTTTAATTCCCATTAGTCGTTTGAACTTCGCCGTCACCTTGCCGTCCTGGTCGTGAGTAAACGTCGTACCAACCCATGTGCTTGCCGAGGAAGGTGCAGCAGTCGGAGCTTTCTCATCTTGTTTCTGCAATAATAACAGTTGTTTTATAATTAAACAGCCTATCAATTGACCTCCATTTCCATAAATCCAATCCTATACGCATACCTTGTTTGCCCAAAGTAGCTTGCGTTTCTGTATCTGCTCAGCGTACTTGCCCTGGGTGGCGGTGGTCAGAGGGTTGTAAAAGCTCTGCTCCTGGGCATTCTGTATAGCCTCGTCCGTGGCCTTGATATCAATGCCGAGCTTTTCCAGCTGGGCAAGCTTGCTCTTGCCACGATCCTCGCGGTAGCTGAACGATCTGTGTGAGCGTTCGCGAGATCTCGAGCGCGATCTCGAGCGTGGTGGTCGTTCCCGTTCGCGCGAGCGCCTCTCCTCTCGGTGTCGGGAGCGTTCGTCTCGATGTCGTCGCTCTCGGCTCTTATCGCGACTCCGGTCTCTCACCCTTTCACGCTTGCCATCGCGATCCCGGTCACGATCACGCTCTCTATCTCTTTCCCGTCTGTCGCTGTCTCTTCGCCTCTCCCGATCATCCTTCTTGTCTCTAAAAATACATGATCATTTTTTTAGATAAGTAACAGGCCTCTTGGTCGAAGCTTGACGCTATATCTAAACAAGCATGCTCACCTGTCCCTCTGCTCGCGGTGATGGTCTCTGTCGCTCTTTTCCTCATCCTTTCCAGCTTTGTCTTTACGCTTATCGCTGTCCCGTGACTTTTTGTCATCCTCCCGCGACCTCTTATCATCATCTTTGTGCCTCTTTGAGTCTTTTACATCTTTCTGCTCGCTGTTACGTTTTTTCTCATCGTTCTTTGTCTTGTCAGAGCTATGTTTGCTGCTTGTTCTGTCGTACTTTTCTACTTTACTGTCGTCCGACTTGTGTCGCTGCTCCTTTTCGCGGGAGCTTGAGGAGCGCTCTTCGAGCTCATTTCGCCTGTAAAACGATTACGTTCTGTTGGGGTGTACCACACAGATTCGAATTATTATTTCATTTCAATTGCGAATCGTGCAATAGTGGATGAGCGCATAAAATGTATATTTCTTTATGCTTTGGTCAAATTTTAAAAATGGAAGGGACAACGGAGGATTTCGGCTAAAGGGACGGACGTTGGGGTTCAACTAGAATCTTGCATGACTCGCGTACAGGTTCATACAAAATCCTGCTGTTGTTATTGTAGACACGAACAGTTGTTTTACAATTGGAACAATAGTTACATTTTTGTAACATTTGGTTTCCACTTTTAAAATTTTCTTATTTAAAAGCTACTACAACAGTAAGTTAATTATTCAAATCAAAGGATAAGAATTTTTTTTTAATGTTTACAAATTTTGAAATTAGACACTGTCTTTTGAGTAGTGTACTTCAATACTCACCAGTACACTATTCAAATTTTTGAAAATTGAAGAATCTTTTTGTTTATATAACAATTAAATAACTAGTTATATAATTGTTAATTATTCAGTTTTCATAAAAATATTCAATAGGATA
This sequence comes from Anagyrus pseudococci, assembly GCA_030522585.1. Lineage (NCBI taxonomy): Eukaryota > Metazoa > Arthropoda > Insecta > Hymenoptera > Encyrtidae > Anagyrus > Anagyrus pseudococci. Next base: position 88,109 of record JAPYYQ010000103.1, read on the forward strand.
GTGTAATTCATATACATGCTATTACTAATGTGCTTCATACTATTTTTTCTTTAAAATTCTAAATAATTTTAACAAATAATTTGTTATAATTATTTTGTAGCACAATCAAAACTACAAAAAATTCTTGAACAATACTAGAAAGTGAAACAAAAAATATTTTTTTTTTTCAAGTATTGATAAAATAGTAAGCATTGCAAGTGATAATACATAGATGTGTAAAAGTATACATAAAATACAAACAATTTTTTTTTAAAATAAGATTTAAAATAAAAGAATTATTATAAAATAAATTTTGACCTATAATTTTAGTATTAGAAAAAAGAAAATATAAATAAAAGGATTAATGTTTTAAAAAAGCAAACCACTGTATACCTCTGGTCTGAGGTTGAAGAATGTTTTGTAGAATCATTCCTGTTTGATGTGAATGCTCGTCCTTTTGTAGAATGTCTTTCAGCAGGTGAATCATCTGAAGAGTTGTTGTTGTTGCTTTCCTACAGAAAAAAGTTATTATTATTATAAAATAACTGAAGGAAAATTTTTTTTGTTATTACAGTTTTCAATAATTTTTCCCAAATTTAAGTTATATCCTAGTTGATTCATTTTAGTTTTACAAATAAGAGAAATATATTTGTTTTTGATTTGTTTTTAGAAATGACAAATATTATCTCTGTACAAAAAGTGTACTGCAGGATTCTTTACATTTGTAAATTAGTGTTCAATCAAATAAAAACACAATTATCAAAAAAGTTGTGAAATTACATAAGTTTTTTGAAAAAAACTTGTATGTAAACTTATAATTATAAACTTTCTATAACCATACCAGAAATGCCTGCTTTCCAAGTAAAAGAAAATTTGTTGTTTATTAACACTGAATCCTTGTACAATTCATGTTTCCATGATGATCATTTTGATGTTTTTTGTAAGAGTTACCTTCTTTCAGCTTTTCCTACTCACCTAAGTCTTCGTGATAGGACTTGGGGTAGTCTTGAAAGACCCTCGCACAGCACTGACCTTGCCAAGGTGCATGGATATTGTATCATGAATTACGAACAGAGCTACGTGTTAATATTATCTCACGAAATGGTACTAATCCCATTTTTTTTTATTTAAAATGTATTTTTTATTTGTAAAATAACCACACTGTTTTTTGTCTTACGTGAAGGATAAAGATTTGGAACAAGTAATGATAAATGTGAATAGCTGATTTGATATATGTACCCTCCTACCAGTGTATTATGTGAAGGATATTTAGGAAATATATGAAAAATGGTTTGGCTTTGAGGAAAATCAGATAAATTTATAGCGGTCAAGATAGATGAATGTTTGTTTTACAAGATTCGTGAGTAATACAAAAGAGTCCCTACCCGATTTATTTGAGAGGCCTTATATTACTCGAAGAAAATTGCTAAAAATAAGTATATTCATTAGTACCTCACTCATATCCATTGGCACAGCATCGTAGATAGCATCGGTTGCTCCTTTAGTGTCAATACTGGATTTATTAACTGTGGTTATCACCTGCAATAAAAATACACATGTATAAGTCACATTCACTACTTTTGAATTAAAATCCTCTCTTAATAATCTAAAACCTTTGATCTCATGAAAAAGAAATCCAATAACTCATAAAAATCACCATAATAAATATTCTACAACCCAAGTATAGCCTAATTTAGCACGGAATAGTAAGTAGTTGGAAAAAAAAATCAATAATCTAGAACTGCTGAAGAGCTGAGGGGGGAGGCATACATTCGACCCTCATGATTTACACGGCTAGCTACTTATACAGTGTATAGGGGAAAGGGGGCGACACGCGGGTGTTAACTTTCAGGCAAGATCGCCGGGAACATTCCCTGTATCGGATTATGTACAGGTCGGCAAGAGAAGGGCAACATGGCCGACGAAAGTTGTTCTCCTTGTCGACGCAGATAGTCCCATTGGGAGAGGGGTTGCGAGCAAATAGATATGGAGTTAGCTGGAAACAACTCACCTTGGCATCATCGCAGTCGGAGCTATTCTCGCCGTCGCTGCCATAATTCATGAGCGAGTTCATGATGGCGGCGGCGGCAGCGTCCGCGGAACGAACGGCCTGGAAAATCTACTGGTGCTTTTTTTGCGAGGATCCAAGAAACGCACGTGCACAAACAAAAGGGAGAGAGACTCCGCGGATGAATTTTTGCAGGTCAAGAGTGCTGCAGTGAATATAGGCTGCGGGACTGCAGTGATTCCTGCAAGACGTACGGAGAGTTGCTTAAGCTGCCGACGGCGCACGCAAGGGAACTGACGCCTGACTCCGGCTGCTGCTGCTGTCCGCAACGCTATCAACGCCACCGCGTCGGCAGCTTCTTGGAATTGGGAATGGCGTTTTGGCGTAGGCGCGAAGGGGAATTTAGAAGATTGTATTTTTTGTGAAGAATTTTTTTAGAATAAGGGACGTCAATATAATTTTGGATGTTTTACACAAATTAAAACGAACCTGCAGGTTAAATCGTTGTGGAGAACTTGAGACTATAAAAATTGCATTGAAAAAATTTATTTTCATGATTACGCTAAAGTTTTTATTTTTTATTTCATTATCTGCGTATTTGCGAAATGGGTTGATTATTAAATAACTCGAGTAATAGTTATCAAATAATAACAATGTGATTGTCTTGATTTCGTTTGTTTTCTTTGCTTAGATTGCAAATCCCCGGTATTGAGCAATAGCTTTTGTAATTTTTCCGTTCATTTTCTTGCGTGAGTAATTTTCAAATGGGTATCGTATTTCTTTTTCTTTGCATTGCATTTGTAATGTTGAATTTTTTTATATAACTTTTTGAGGAAGTCTGTCATCTACAGACATTGAAATCCAAACAGCAGTAAATTCGACTGTTTTTATAAGTAGCATTATCATAATTTTATTCCGTTGACGTTATGTCACAGTACAAGTGTGGGAGTAATACCATCAAATTACATAATACTCACAAGAGGTCTGTTAGTATTAAAGCTCCAAAATGATCAGCAAATTAAGTAGTACTCAAGTATTAATCCAATGTACACTGAGGGCGAAATTTAAGAAGCCTTTCTCTTGTGAATGTTAAAGAAAAGGTGAAATGTCAATTAAATTAACTTGTCTGTGAAAAAAATTAAAAAGAATTAGAAGCAGAAAAAATGTTACACTTACATATATATGTACCTAATTAAGTGCGTTGTAATTTATTTAAATTCTACCGATTAACGGTTGTTTTTTATAAGGAATAAAGATTAATAATAAATAAAATAAATATTAATTCATATGTATATTTATAAATATTTATATTTATGTACATAAAGTCTCTCGGCTACACCTAATCGTCATTTAAAAAATATATACGCGTCTTACACTTTGCGACCGCGCTACTTTTGATCCGAGTCGCACTATTTCTCTCTCTCGCTCTCTCTTTCTCTCTTTCTTTCTCGCATTTATCTATTCATCTTCACAAACGCGACGGTAGACACATAATGTACAAAGAAATCTTGACTCCATTGGCTCGAATATACAATAGGTTTAGAGGGCTTCCAACTGGGAAAAATGCTCTTGGGCATTGTTGACGTCATCTAAGGAAGGCATTTTTTTGCTTTATTTTCTTTTATAAGAACTAAACGATATCTGGAGAGGACGACAAAAAAAAGATAATTTCCATTGTAATGATAAAAATTGCACGAATTCCTTATGAAACACACGAGGAAACTAATAAATGATTATTTTTTTGGAAATTTACGCACTGCACTCAACAAATCTTACACCAACATTCTATCGTCCAAGTACTTAAAAAAAACGCTTACAGACAAGCGCGAAATACGGTCTCGCAATACGATCACGGATCCGTGTGTACATAAAAAATAGTGACGGCAAGAGGATTGCGACAACAAGTCTCCAATCCCAACGGCTGCATGCACAATTCCCCCTTTTAGCATCCCCTTGTCCATCTGCTTGACTACGAGAAAATCGTAGTCTGGCAAAGGACGAGCAGTTTGTTTTGAGAACTTGCACAGGATGTCACTAGCATCAAACGTGTTCCAGTGAAGACTATATCAAGGTATCTAAGAATTGGAGTTAGGAGGCGGACGCGGCCTGTCGTAATCCCGGCTACGATAGTCTTTGCTGGGCCGCCAGTCACCCTGGTAGCCGCTACCTCCATCGCCAGGGTAATTACGACCACCGCCGCCTCCACTGCTGCCACGGTAATGCGCAGGTGGTAATTCCGATGGATAGCCGCCGCCTCCGCTGCCACCACCACCGCTGCTACCCCCGCCATATCCACCTGGACCACCGTAGTTGTAACCACCAGGCCCGCTCGAATAGCGATAGTAATCGCTGAAACGTTTAACATGACATTTTATTTGCCGCTCAATGTTGATGAGAATAGACACTGTTTTTATAAGTCAACTTACCCTCCGCGCTTGTCGTTCATGTGCATTCGATCACGATCTCGGTCACGGTCGCGGTAATGACCTCCGGACATCCTGCCGTACGAGTCGAACCTGTCTCGTTTGTGATCGCTGAACCTGCAACGATATCAAACTATCTTTTAGTGCATCACAAATGCAAGTGTTCTCGAGTATTATGTTATACATAGTAACGAGTAAATTATTGTAGATCAAAAACGTTTTTTTCAATATTTTATAAATTTAAAAAGTTACTGTGCTTACCTCCCATCGCGTGGCTCTCTATCCCTGGACAACCAATGTTCGTCATCTCTGCCACCACTATAATGACCACCAACGTAATTACCACTATCTCGTCTAATTCTCTCATCCTTAAGCCCTCCTAACCTATCGATCCGGTCCCCGTGACTCCGATCTCTTTCTCTGTCTCGATCTCGATCACGATCTCGATCCCTTTCTCTGTCTCGATCTCGGTCTCTATCCCTATCACGTTTCGAATCCTTGTGCTTGCCCATATCTTTAGAATCTTTGCCATGACGCACATCACTGTTGGTCGTGTGGGTATTCGAATTCTGGCTCATAGCTACCGGAGTGATCGTGATCGCACCGATAGTTAGCGAAGACGAGCTGCCAATGCTACCCAGTGCCGATGACGAAATTAGATGCTTTTTCACTGGTGTACTATTATTTGAGTTTTCTTCCATATCGTCCGGACGACGCTTAATCCCACGGTTATCTTTATTTTCGTTTGTATTTTTTGAGTTGTGTTTATCGTCATGCTTCTAAAAAACAAAATTTTATAAGTTTCCATTGTTTACAATGGTTGCATTGTATTTAAGAAAATGCAATGAACTTTACCTTCGCCACATTGTTGTCTTCTTTTTTTTCGGGACTTGAGGTTGTACTGCCGCCCTCATTTTTCTTAGTTGCATGCTTGTACAATTTGTAAAGCTTTTTGGCGTCGAACTCAGTAAATTTAGACACAAAGTACCAGAGATTGCTTCGCCACTCCTTTATTTTTTCTGGATCTTTGTACTCTGATAGACAAGTGTTGATTTGGTTGCCGATTTGCACTAAACACTGGCGTGTGTGAGCCACTTGTTCTGACTCGCTCAACGTTTGATCTGGCCTATCCAGTGCTTTTAAAGACTTTTTCACTGGCCGCATTTTTTCTTTGCACTAATGAAAAGAACAATTAAAATTAATTTTATAACGTTAGTGCAGTTATAGGCAATAATAATAGTTTGTTTATAAAATTTACCTCATTAAAAATGGAAGGATCTAAGTCTCCTAGGACATCAAGCGCTCTTGGTTCGTTATTCGCTGTAAAGTGCATTGGTCCAGATTGTTTAGTCTTTTTACTCTTTTTATTTTCTTTCTTCTCTTTTTTAATTTTCTTATCTTTTTTCTTATCATCTACAACAACTTCATTCTCTTCTTTAATATCTTTTTTTACAACTACTGGTTCATCTTCTTTCTTAACAGGCTAAAATAATTTTAAATGTTTATATAGTTTCATAGTGATTGACTACGATATTTTAAATGGAACTATGGATTTCTTTAAATACCTTTTCTGTCTTTGGTTTGTTTTTCTTGTCTTCCCCAGAGCTTTCATTTTCTTCAATTATTTCTTTAGTTATAACACTTTTTGTATCTTTTGCTTTTCTGGGTTTTCTAGGCTTTGGCTTAAATAATTTATCATAATTATTTACACTATTAATGTTTAAGGATTCTTAAAATTAATTCAAATGAAATACATTCAAAGGAAATACAGGAGAACAAATGTGAATAATCACCTGGGATAGTAGGTCAAAAGGAAAATTGTCGTAATATTCATTCTACAAAAGGGATCAGTTGTTTAGAAGGTAAAAATCTTTTAAATAATACTGATAGCTTACCACACCAAGTTTCTGATCTATTTGTTTCTTCATAATTTTTAAAAGATACTCTCCTCGAGCTTGGATTCTCTTTATTTGTGCTTTGCTACCATTCAGAAGTATCTTATCACCCAATTTCAAGCTTTCGTCCATTTTTATCGCCTCCCATGAACCCATTCCATGTTGATAGATTCCCTTCAGAAGTCTGGTATCGTCTTCAATCGTCCATTCGCACTCAAAGTTAGCTGGTTTCACTCTATAATTCAAAAATATATTAGCAAATCTAGAAGAACATTATTTTAAAAATTACTAAAATCAGTCAGCTCACACGTACTTGATGTCCAATTGCCAGTTAGCCCGCTGCTCGGGATCCGTGGGTATAGCCTGTTCAAGGGGCTCGAGCTCGCTTACGGCAGCGCTGAAGGATTTAGCGTTAACCATAACACCGCCGAGCTTAAAGGTTGGGCCTCGACGACGTTTACGTCCGGGTCCGCCTTTGCCGTCATCCTCGTCAGCTTTGTTTTCTTTGGCGACACTGCTCTCGGATTCTGCTATGCAGGCTTCACAGCGTGAACGCAGCTGCTCCGCCAAGTATGTTAATTCGGACATTGGTTTTTCGTTCAACTCTGCGTCCCCAGCTATTTCGTCAAGCCGTTTCGACGGTGCCGGAAATTTCTTATAACTTTTTATAAATCGTCGAATCTATTGAGAAATATACATTATGAATTTTACAATATTTGCTTTTCGTCCTTAATATTTTAATGTGCTTTGTTTTTTATGAACTTACTTCAACGTCGGTGAAACTCTTAACATTTTCCCGAGGTTGCATTCGAGGTCTACCGCGTCTCTTAGGTCGACCGTCATCACTACCATCTTCATCGGTACCAAACTCTTCATCATCTTCAGTGTCTTCTCCCGATTGAGCTTTCTTTTTCTTTTTACTCTTGTTTTCAGGTTCATTAATTTGCTGCAAAGTCTTTCGACTTCTTGGTGGAAGGTACAAGTCTTCCATTTCTTTTGACCTTTCCGCTTCTTCAACCTTTTGTCTAAAGTTTTCAGGAATAATTTCAGCCTGAACAAAAGAAAAAAAATGAAATATTATCTTAATATGAATAACTAAAAGATGCATTTTTATACATAATCATTAGAAATAATTACCCAATCTTTGCTTTCATCGTCATTTTCATTGGTTTGAGGGATTGGTTCTGGTTCTTCTTCAAATGCGGCAAAGCTTGCTACTTTAAATGCTGAAAGTAATTCATCTCCAACTGTGGCAGGTCCTTCATCTCGAGTTTCAGCTCGCCTTAAGATTTCATCAATATCACACTAAAAAATAAAAAACTCATTAATACAACTTTTAATACTATAACAAAACTATTGTAAAAAATATCTTACTGTAGGTTCTTCATCGCCATCCTCTTCATCTTTAAATAATTCTTCCGCGCCAAACTTCAAAATGGCACTCAAGTCTTCCTTGTTGAAAGGATTATTATTAGAATTCGTTCCCTTTTTATCTAGTACCGTTCGACCTGTCGTGTCCATTCTTTGAATAACTAAATGGTCAAGTACCATTTTCTGTTTAGCACGCTCGACAATTTCCTCTTCCACAGAACTCTTCGTAACTAATCTGTATATATTGACCTAAAAATAACAAATTAATTATATTTTTAATAAAACTTTACCTTCATTGATAGCAATATAGAAAAGATATTTTCATCGCAATTACTTGATTCTTTTGACCGATCCTGTGAGCTCTGGCCTGCGCCTGCAGGTCGTTTTGAGGATTCCAGTCAGAATCAAATATAATCACCGTATCAGCGGTAGCCAAGTTAATACCAAGACCACCTGCTCTTGTAGATAACAAGAAGCAGAAATCCTGCGAGCCTTCTGCATTGAAGTGATCAAGCGCCTGTCGTCTCAGTTCTCCCTTGATACTACCATCTAACCTTTGGAAAGGAAAGTGACGCTTTTGCAGATACTCGCTCAAGATGTCAAGCATCCGGACCATTTGACTGAAGATGAGAACTCGGTGTCCAGTTTCTCTTAATCGAATCAACAACTTGTCAAGCAGCACAAGCTTGCCCGAGCCACGGATAATCTGCTGAAGATAGTCTTCGTTATTATCCTTACTCTCATTTTCATTCGGCTTTGTGAGGAAGGCATGGTTGCAACACTTTTTAAGCTCAATCACGATGTTTAAAAAGGTTGAAGTCGAACCCTTGTTTCCCTTGCGCAAGGCATTAAAATTTTTCGTCAAAATCCATTTGTAATATTGCTTTTGCAGCGACGTCATTTCAACGCGAAGTATCTGCTCGACTTTAGCCGGCAATGATTTTTCCACGTCCTTTTTTACCCTCCTCAAAATAAAAGGTTCCAGTTGCTTATGTAACTTTGAGTAACCTTTTTGCGCTGCATTGTCGTGTTCTTTTTCAAAATCCTCCCAGTTGTCAAACCTGTAAAATTTTATATAATCAAATAATGCAATCTATCAAAAATGTATAAACTCTCGATGTAATAACGTACTTTTGTGGCATAATAAAGTGCAGAAGAGCCCATAATTCCTTTAAACTATTTTGTAATGGAGTTCCAGTAATGAGGAGACGATGATTTGTGTGAAATTCCGCTAAAGCTTTGTACAAAAGTGAGTCGTCGTTTTTCAAACGATGAGCTTCGTCGACCAATAATACAGCCCAATTTAAAGCTCCCAAAAAGGTTTTGTCTTTTAGAACGATTTCGTACGTCGTCAAGATAGCATTAAACTTTAGTCTTTTCGAGTCATAACACCATTCATACTCCCTTATCACATTACGAGAATGAACGTCGCCTAAGTAAGTAACAAAATTCATGTCGGGAGCCCACTGGGCCATTTCCCGTTGCCAAGACGTCATTGTAGATAGAGGAACAACCAGCAAAAATGGACCGTGAAGCTGCTGGCTGTGAAATAGGTAATATAGGAAACAAATGGTTTGTATGGTCTTACCCAAACCCATTTCATCAGCCAATATGACACTGTAAAAATACATTAAGCATTAGAAATGAACAAAGAATATTTACAGTACTGTAACTACGTGAAGACTTAATTACCTATTCTCTTTACACCAGGAGTGAATCATCCAATTCAAGCCATCCATCTGATAGTCTCTCAATATGAAATTTTCATCCTTGCCCATATAACTGGGTTGCTCCTTTACTTGATGGAACTTTGGCCTGTGCCTCAACACTTTGCAGTGCTTACTTGGTATCCTCTTTGAATCTTCGCGCTCGCGAAATTCCTTAATCTTTATCGGCCATTTTTTGATTATTAGAGCTCCATCCTCCCAAGTTGCTTCGGAGTACGGCAGACTCTCCCACTTGCAATAGTAGTCTGGATGCTCAGAATCGGGTTTTTCCGTTTCAGCTATAATGAAACGAAGGGTGATACGTGAGAATCAACGATTTACCTCTCAGTCACTCGTCTGTATCACAACAAACGACATCTGCTTACCGATAATTCTCTCGACGTTGTAATAGCTTTTCAAAAGATCTTGCTGCAGCTCCTGCTGGCATTCGAAGTAATCTATGTCCTCGGGACCAGCGTACTTTTTCCAGTCCGCAATGTCCTGCTCGCGCTTTATGAAGTTTTCCAATTTTTTTATTCCCTTCACCTGTGCGAACGATACAATCAATAAATTCCTACGTATACAGTCGATAAAATTTTAAAGCCGTATAAGCATACCTTCTGAGCAGTCAAAGAATCCTTCGACTCCCAGGTATTGTGTATGTACGACCAGCCCTTCCATTTGATCAGGTACTGCGTTTCAGTCTCCTCGCCGTCTAAATTTTCCGGATTCGGATCGCCGTTCTCTTCGACCGCGTACACAGTGGTGACGTTTCCTACAACTTTCAAACGATCCCCATTTAATTTTCTCCAATTATAAAGAAGAAAAGAAGCTTTGGCCATAGCCAGTTGTCCGTCTCAAATAAACGTTTACCTCCTTTCTTGCCGATACGTTGACCGAGTATTCGCTCGATAGTTTCGGCGTTATCGGGCTCGGTAGGCTCGACCGTTGTCTCGTCAACTTCCATGAGATCCTCGCTGTCGGTTTCGGCCTCGCTCACCTCTTTGTAGCTCTTCTGAGCGCCAGCTCGTCTCGTCACTTGTCTAAAAACGTTTCAAACAAACAGCTGATGATCTGTTTTTCTCTTTCTTTTTAATTAACGAACAAAAAAATGACGTTATTTCTCACCTCTTCTCCTCGCTGTCGTAAGACGAATTCTCGGACGACTCGGACAGCCGCTTCTTCCGGACCTTGGCTCTTTCCTTGGCCTTCTGCGCGGCTCGCCGATTGATGGGCTTGCTCGGGGGCGGCCTCCTGACGTCCGCATCCTCGGATTCCGATTCCGAACTTTCGGAATTCCACGTGTTTTGAGAACTGAGAATGAGTTTGATTTTTTTTCTCTTTATTTACGTAATCGACCGTCACGACGTGGCATACGTTCTGTTAAAACGGTAGGTGAAGCGTCTGATTGATCGATGTATCGGATCAATTAAAATCGGTAATTTAGACGGTCTTTTAATATTGTTTTTTTTTTTAATATTTACGCGCGAAGAATGAATGGACGTTTCATTCTTCTCGAACAGATTGAAAAAGAGAAAAACCGAAGATTTACGTAACAACGTGTATTTTAAAATTAATTCTTTATAAAAATAAGAACTTCAAATTTACGCAAGAAAGAATTCGTGCGCGACAAAATGCGGGAAGAAAATGTTTTAGTAGACACAGCTTGGGATGATTAATCGCTAATATAAGAACTAGTCGTGTGAATTTTAAATGTATAATATGCAATTTTGGCTGTAGCAAAGATTAGTCGACGCTTTGAATGTTAATAGCTGTTTCCACATGTCAAGTCTCGTATTATTCATTACACACAATAATAGCAAAATGACGAAAAAAAAAACAAAAAAAAGGGGAAAGAACCAAGAAAGTAAAGTGATAAAATTGGAAAAAATTGCTGATTATGTGTGAGTGTAGGTAAAAACTCGAAACAGTTATTTGGATTAGTGAAGTCAAGATTATTCAAATTCTCGTAAACACACAATACAAAAAGTGAGATATTTTTGCCAAGTGATTAAAGCAAGTGTCATGTAGTTTGTGTATTGTGTACGTGTGTTCTCCGTGGTAGAAATGCCAATACGCAACATGTTCGTTATCGATTTATTCTAGTGTAAAACAATGAATGAGCTTGATTACAACAAGTCGCGCCTCTCTCATCCATACACAGATCCCATTCGAATCTCGATTGATAAAACAAAAAGACTTCGGACTACGCCGGCTGAAGCTGATCGATCTGATGCTCTGAGAAAATGAAAATCAATGACTTTATCCTTGAACGTCAGAGTTGCTGCTGCTGCTTCTTGCAAATACGTGCGGTTCAAACGCCGCACGCGCCGTGTGTGTATATATGCCGCGTAGGAGAGCGTTCCAAATCGCGTATGCTCGATTACAGAGTAGGAGGAGTAAGGAAAAGAGAGAGAAGGGGATAAAGAGCTTGACAATGAACGCTCGCACTTTCTACTCGTATACACACGAGTGCGGCGTTGAATAATCACGAGAGCCAGGCGTCTGTAACACAACACAGTGTTTGTGTGTGTGTGTATGCCAAAAGGGGAGAAAACGTAAAAGGGGAGATTGGAGCAGCAGCCCCTTGGTATAGTCTCTCTCAAGGGGACGAGAGCTAACCTAAAAGAAGCCATCTCCCGGCTCTGTAATAGCAAAAAATAAAAGATAGAAAGAGAGAGAGAGAAGTAGAGATGGACAGAGAGATAGACAGATGCGCGGGTACAACATGGTCGACGAAACGCGCTGTATACGGGGAGGGGTGGTTGGTCGTCGCTCTCGTCCTTACCTCTTCTTCTTGGGCCGCTGCTTGCGGCTGTCGGTGTCGCTGTCGGGCTGGGTCGCGGCGAGCCGGTCGGGCTCCTTTCTGCATCGCCCGGACCGCCTGATCCCGTAGATGTCCGGGTTCTCCTCCCATTCGCGACTGATGTCGTTTCTTCGCCTCTCGGCGCTTCGTCCGCTCGCGCTGTGATTAGACGAGCCCCTCGGACTCGCGCCCAGACTGTCAGCTCCGGCTTCCTCGTCATCGTCATCCTCCTCCTCCTCGTCGTCGTCATCTTCCTCCTGATTCTCCACTGCCTGCGTCGTCGCGGCAGGCTTGTTATTGTCCTCCTCCGACTTTTCCGACTCGGAGTCGGAGCCGGAACCCGAGCCGGACGAGCTAGAGCCGCTGTTATCCCGGGGGACAATTGTTTTGCTTCGCTTAGTACTTTTTATAGTGCATAGCCCTGCTTCGAGATCAACCCTTCCTCCAGATCTTTTCTTTATTGTCGCTTTTTTGTTTTCTATTTGCCTTTTTGTTTCTAATGGCATTACGACGATTATAAGCCGTCGTTATCATTCCGCGTGTGTCCTATAGCTACACCTTTCGTTAAAAGCTTCGCAGCTTCGCGACAAATGATATAATTCTACTTTTTCTTTTTCTTCAAACCTCCAACGGCTAACCTCATTCCACAATTTTTTTTTTACCTTTTTTAATGCAAATCGTCGTTTTGACACACACACGCTCTAAAGACAAACCGGAAAAAGAAATAACTAGAGGACAACTCTCTCAAGCAGACATAACTGAATGCGTATTACAAAGACTATTATTTTTTTTAACGATTTCAGCTCTTCAGATCTGATTCTCGTTGAATTTTATCGATTTGTGAAATGTTGCGAAATTGAATTATTTTTTCGACGATATAACCCGTAATTACAGCTGTTCGATCTAGGCCAATTAAAATTTTCGTAAAGCGGATTTCGATGAAACAATGATCATGGCACTCTCAACATGCAACGTATATCCAAGTGAATTTACAATTATGCTGCTTTATATACTGTGTTTACATAATCATTAGCCGAGATAAAAAAAAGAGTGGAGCAATTACGATTGCATGTGTTGCATAGAACTGCAGTGGAGTTAAGCAAAAGGTGACATTCATTTGCAAACAAAAAAAAAAGAAAAAATAGTTATGATGCAAGTTCACAAATGGACAATTATGAACAAAATATTTGGATTGTTAGTTTCACAGGCTTCTGTGTCCACACTGGAATGATTTTTCTTTTGGATACTTTATAAAGTGATCAATAAAAACTTCATAAAGTAAAAAATTAGGTTTCAGATAATCGTCCAGTTATCTTAGTAACGTAATTTTATATATTCTTCTTTAAAATATTTTTCATACTGGCTCATTTATTACTTATGAAGCTTTTGAATGATCCTGTAACTAAAACATTTTTGTACCAACCTTTCTGATCCAGAGCCAGATCCAGAGTTACTTCCTGAGGAGCTACTTTCGTTTTCACTCCTACTGTCATTTTCAGAATCTGATCCAGATTCTTTACCCGATTCAGATTCGGTTTTCTAGAAATTAATATTTGTATGTTGATAACTTTTCCGCAGATTGAAAGATTTTAGAGTGGCGAAGGTGTGGTTTGGAATAGTTCATTCTTTTCAATAAAATCTATAAACTACAATAGTTGTTATCCCCTATGTTTTTGAATAAAATATTTAATTCTTGAACCAAATAACATATTTCATTTTTACTGTCAATCAAACAGAAGTGGCTTTAAACCAAGAATAAAGAAAGTAATTTGAGAAAAACTGAAATTCTTTTTCCTCAACGTGTCACGTCCTCCATTTTATGTAATGTATCCACCATCTTGAAATCATTTCTTCAGTGTTCTCAAGTATAAAATATTTTTAAAATATAACAATATAAAGATAACTATGCAGACAGAAGAGGGTTTATTTTGAAAGTATTCCAACATTACTCATGATGAGAAAAATAAATTCTATAAAAAATTGATTATAGAAGGGTAGATTATTTAAAAGATAAGAGACAAGGATCATTTTAAATTATTTATTTATTTCTTTTCATTTATTCATACATTGTATGATCTTTCTTTTTATTTAAATAGCGCAGACCTTATTCTAAGTAATAATTTTCTTATTCTTGTAAAAAATAGCTAGAAATAAATTTGCTAATAAAAAAATATTCTAAAATAATATTTACAAGTTTAATTCTTTTAATGTCTGTAATTGCTTCAAACATACAATTTATTTTTAAAAAATAGTAGGTAACATATTGAAAATAATCAACAGAATTAGACAATTTTGAAGTTTACTAAATGTGGTTTTTGTGGAAAATACTAAATTAAAGATTTATCAAAATTCTGTAAAAACTTTTAATTGAAGCAAATTTTAAAAACTTTTTGATGAATTTTAGTAAAATTTAAAATACACCACAAATTATCTTTTTTACTCTTCTTAAATATATCCAATACATTAACAAAAATGACAATATTGGTTAGATCAAAATGTAAAATGTAATATTTTATTTCTGAAGCTATGTACGTATTATTACAGAAAGTTTAAAGTATAAAAGCATGGTTTGTGTTTAAATCACTTGTAAATATTAATAAATGTCTATGTTTTGCTTTTAAAAGGTAAAACATTGATAAATTATATCTATCGATGTTATAAAGTTCTTTACAATTACAAAAATACCATAAGAAAGCATTGTAATTGCTAAAATTTATATAGATTATCATAATTTGCACAAGATATTCCCTAATAAAAGTCTGCACAAGCCCAATGACTAAATCGATGAACACTGAATGGGGATATTTGCCAATAATATAGAGCCTAATTTTATGGGAGCACCCTAAATAATGTTACGAAGGGTTCCAAGAAAGATTTGCCAAAATTCAGACAAAATTCTGGATACTTTCTGCAAACACAGACTAGATTTCACATCCTACAGATCATACAATATTGAGAAATGGAACTGATGAAGGTTGTAAGACTGTGCGGGCCAAACTTTGAACTGAATTTGCAAAAATGGGTCCATCAAGAATTTTCAAATAACCATGATCCTAGGCAAGGTTGGAGAGCAAGGAAACGTATGGACGAAAAATTCGGGTGGAACACGAGCTCCTGGAGGTAAAAAAGTCCGCTCGAAGAGGATGTAAACAAACTTTTAGGTTATTGCGAAGCCGAAAAGTCGAAGGAAAGCCGTAAAATCTAAGACCAAGAGTATGGTATAGCCAGGCTTGGGCCGCACACGAGGCAACGCCCAAGGCTCCGGGACAGGCGAAAAGTCGTTATCCTGGGATATTTTGCTCCTGGAGCCGAAAAAGCGGGTACGAAGCCGGCCAGATGACCCGGAGCAACGTACTTTAGCTTCCTATACCAAACCACCACCAAGTGCCACATGAGAAATTTTCGGGTCGACGATCGCCAGAACATGCCGAAAAGCCTCGGGAAGGCTCAACGGGACGATCCGGGTTGATAAACGAGCCCTAGGAGCCGTTAAAGCCCGAGCTCGCTCGCCGAGCAGACACACTCACCTGCATCGTGTGCAGGCCTCTGGCAGCCTTCCGTGCGTGCCTTGCTCCAAGTTCCTCGCTGCTTAGGCACGATTCCCGTGAAATAATCGTCGGTCGCGTTGCTAGCCCGGTTGCCGCAGTGGAGAACGCGCAGATTAGGCTCGGAGATGGACGCGGCCGCGCGGCATAACGCCGAAAATCGGGCGAATTTACGCGCACTATATGCTCACGGGCTCAAGCCTGGCCGCCATTTTGTGCCAGTCGACTGGCCGCGTTCTCTCCTCTCTCGCCGCTCACCGCCGCACCGCCGTCGCCCGTGCGGCGCGCTCGCGCGCCTCCCCTCCCCCTCTTGCGCCGCCCCCCCTGCTCTTCCCCTACCAGCATAGCGCCGGCCCGACATGACTGCCTCTCGCTCGCACTCGTACCGTCGTACGCCCCGATGGCCACGTCCTTCGTCATCGTTCCGCGGCCGTCTCGTCGTCGGTGAACAGCTGCGCGCGCACCTCCTCAGCTCTCGCTCATTTTGCGCTTCTCGTCCCCAAGACCATCGGCCTGACGTCGCCGTTATCCTCTTCTGCCACGTTTTAATCAATCACCGATTATCGCGATTAATGCTAATAATTTTCGACAATGCCCTCAACTTCGTTTTTTCCTCGTTCAAAAAGCTTTTGAAACATGGCGCTCTCAATTAACTTGGACATCAACGACTTTTTACCGTTCAATTATTATGTATTCGATATATTTTTTTTACCGGCCACACGTGTCGCTTGCGCAAAATTATCGTATCGGAGCATTATTAAATAACATGGTTAATCGAAGAAAAAAAAATAAGTTGAAGATAAAACCGATGTCAGGAAGTGAAGAGCATAAGCGTGACGGTAGCGAGGACGGTCAGCGTGCACACGTCCCCTCCCGCGCCGTTCAAAACTTGCGCTGCTTCTCTCTCTCTCTCTCTCTCTCCCTCTGACGCATTTGACTTTCCTCGAATCGCGTATTCGCGTACGGCCGTTTTCTCGACTCCCACACATTTACCCCCTTCTATACACACGGACGCGAACGACACGTCGATATTCTCGGCGATGTAGCTTTCTTGTTCTTGCACACCGGCAGGCACACGCGCGTACTCTTCTCTACGGAGGAAGTCATCATCGCAACCGCAGGAGCGATACTTCCGTCCCGTTCTCGAGCTACTACGTTGGCGCGAAATTCAAATTCGACGAGGCTTCTTTAACAATTTTTGTTTTCAAAGATTTTGTTAGCATTTTAAAAAAACTCTAATAATCTTTGAAAACTAAATTTCTCTGGCAGTCGGAAAGTTAAAAAAAAAGAAAAAAAAACAAAACATCTCGCTCAAATTTTGAAATCGCTAAAAGCCAGGAGGTATCACATCTGACGGAATTAAAAATAATGCAGCATCAGAGAGCCGGCCGGCAGGGGTGGGGTTAATTTATCCTACAATCGATTAATCCAAAAGGTAAGAATTCCGAAAAAATATTTAACAACTTTAAAAATATCCGAAATTTTAGTATCC